>JAQZBX010040724.1:5730-22681 GCA_029593785.1 Cabassous unicinctus | reverse complement strand
GAGAAACAGAAAATAATTGGCCTCATTTTTAAGTAGAAAAAATTAATAATGCCTTTATGGTCACAAGGTTGGATTTCCATAGAAAACGAAATACTTATATCCTGTCACTTTGAAAATTACTATTAGAATAAATACTTCAAAAGACAGGCAACTACTGTATATCTAGCTCTGTAGTACTGAAATTAACTTGGACTACTTTTGGTTCTAGTCACCTTAAAAGCAAAAGAAACTATGTAACATCTCAAACAACCCATTCAAACCAAAATGATGTTTCTAATGCTATCAAGTAACTTTTACAGTCAAGTACAGTGTCATCTCCCAATGTAATATTCATTTATTTATCCTGTGTTGGATACTAGACATAAACAGGTGTCTCTATGAGCACTATGAGGACCTCCCTATCTCCCATCCTATGGGGTGATAGATATACAGATATATTAATAGCTATATTAAGTGCAACAATAAACACATGAACAAAGTGCCTTGGGGGTGAAAAAAAAAAAAAAAAAGAGAGACAAACTGTTTTCTGGAGTTTAGTGCAAATAGTTTGGCTAAGCAGTAGTTTCATAAAGGTTGAGGATATACCAAGCATTTCTAACTTTCCTTGCTCATTTATTGTAAACCATTCTTGACCCTTGTCAAGATGAGTTTCCCATGTGTACAAGAGGGCAAAGAATATTTATATTAAACTGCACTTGCTTTCATTTATGTTCCCCAAGTTTCTGTTTGAGATACACCCTTTATACAACAAATCTCATCAAGGTCTCTCTTTTCCTCTCCCTAGACTACAGGGTCCTAATATTTCTAGTGACTTCTCAATCAGTAACTCATCCATTCCCTGTATCAGTGTTCACCAAAGAAAGAATTCTAGGTAGCAGAATCATCTGAATGTTAAAGTGTAGATTCCTGAGCCCTAACAGAACCACTGACCTACAGAATCAACTCTTTGGAAATGACATTTTTTGCAACTTGTCAGACTAGATGTCAGCTTAATGTGTAAGGAAATAAAAATGTGTAAGGCAATACATAGTTTTAAAAAATAATTCGTAGGGTGATGGAACAAAAAAGTTTGACTGTCACTACTTAAAATTTTAAGCAGTGACAGCCAAACATTTCTGTATACTTGAAAGTGAATCAAATAAAATTTTATGTTGTATGTATGTTACCATAATAAAAAATTTTAAGTATTTTTTATCAAAAATTGATCGGTACAAATATGTAGTGACTGTTAATAAATCCACTGTACTATAAAAAGTAAAACTTTTTGGAATCTCTCTTACTGAGATGGATGGATTTTTTTTTTTTTAATATAACAGAGGAATATTATTTATTGCAAGAATGACATCAATTCATCAGCTTCAATTCTATTCTTATTTTTCTTATTTTTTATATGTAGATACAAGCCCTGAGAAACTTGTTCCCATAAATAAGTAGATAAGAATAAAAGTTGTGTGACATTGGCATCACTCAATTCTAACAAATCCTTCCTAATAATAACCAAAACTAAATCATCACATATGATCAAAATTATTTTTAACAATCAGCTGACAATTTCAGTATTTTCACCTCCAATTTTATAGAAAGCAAAGAACTGAAGAGTGGTTGTTATCTGCTCATATAGAGTCCTTCACTTTCTCAGCATCAACACAATATTTTGAATATCCATTGTTTTGTGTCTTAGAGATTTTTCTTCCCCTGGGCTATGCACCATAATAAGATTCAGGATGAATGAGAGTAGGGCCTTTCTCTCTTAACTGAAAGTAGAGTAACTGTGAAAGGGGAATGGTAAAGGCGAATCTCTACAGATGGATGGACGCTGATTCCCTTAAAATAATATCCATGCCCATATACCTTTTGTAATGTCTGTGCATGGCCAGGAGCATGTATATCCCAGTTTCGACACACTGATTGGAGCTCTGTTCATTCATTTATTCCACAAATACTACGGAGCACCTGCAATGTGCCAGGCACATATCTAGGCACTGGAAATATAGCAGTGAACCAAACCAGAGAAACTCCCTGCCTCATGGACCCTCCAAGTAGAAGAACAAAATCTTTTAGGTTCTGTCCTTAGTGGAGCAGGTGTAGCTCAGTGGTTGAGTGTGTGCTTCACATATATGACGTCCCAGGATCAATCCCCAGTACCTCCTAAAAAACAACAACAACAACAACAAAACTGTACAGGCCTGTCCTTAGGTACTATAGTCAGAGCGGCCCATGCATCCTGTAGCCTGAACAAGGCACTCTGTTCTCCCTACTCCAAGGAAGAGAGAACCAACTTAGTCAACAATGCCAGAGCCCTCAATGAATATGGAGGAATACAGAGGACACAAAATGATTCTTCACAATACTCAGTAAACATAAAGCCTCTCATTCAGATTCACTTTGCATAATACATTATGTCCGTGATTTTTGAGTTCTACAAAGCAAGGACTAAAAAAAATCATCACCAGGGTCAATTAAAATCTCCTCTAGATATATAATGTAAATCTACTGGCTAAGTTTAATATCTAAAACACAATTTCATTTCCAAGCTTGGATGTGAGTATACCACATCTTAGATAGGGACTGCATTCTAGGATAATTTTTAACCACTGACAAAAACAAATTACTCTCTTAGCAAGAGAAAAGTACTAGTCCTGAGGTGCAAACACAACATTTTCCAAGAAAACAAAGTCAACCATCCATGAAAACAGACAAGATAAAAATGCACATTTCCTAGAATGGAAATTTCCATCAACTAAATATACTCTTGATGAAAATTAAGGGCCACCATGACATTTAAGTTGAAAAATTAAAAGTATTTTAACTTTTTAAGTTAAATCACTTTAAATGTTTATCAAGAAAAGAGCTTCTCAATCCCACCACACAGCTATAATTTATACTTACCAAAAGAAACTTCACAAAGGCCCTTTGTACCTGATCTTCATGTAGATGTAGCTAATCAATCTCTTACTCCTTCTCTATTTTGTTTTGCCTCTCTTTATTGATTAGGGCATTAGGAGATAAGAAATTTTATATTTCATACATGAGTTTTAGCTAATAGAAGAATACATCATTGGACTTTTTTCACCACTAGTGACAATATACTTAGAGTTGTAGCCACTGCTGCATACCATTAACCCTTGAAAGTAAAGGCAGCTAGCAGAATGAGGAGGGCTGTCTGACCGTGAAACAAAGCCCACTGAACCACATGAAAACTGAATTCTTAATTCTGCCTTTAACAACACAACAGCCTAGCCAAAAGTACTACTCAGGATGGACAGTATTTTTTTATTAGCACCACAATTCAAATAAGGGAAAAGTTGTTGTTGTTTTTTTTAAGGTACTGGGGTCAGAGATTGGACCTGGTATGTGGGAAGACAGTGCTCAACCACTGAGCCACATCAGCTCCCCTGAGTTGGTTTTTCCATTTGTTTGCTTGATTGTTTTTTTGTTTTTAGGAGGCACTGGGGACCAAACTCAGGACCTCCCATGTGGGAATCAGGTGCTCAACCGCTTGAGCTATATCTGCTCCCTGGCAAAGTACTATATAAGGTTCCATCTAGATGAAAATATTTCAAGTCTACAAACATTCCAAAAGTTCAGCAAAAACCATACTGAGCTTAAATACTTCCTTATTTGACCTCAAAATATGCTACAAAGATAAAACAGAAAAATGTAGATAGTGTAGTCAGCTAGTGTAGTCAGATTATAACAACAATTATTGGAATTTTGGGTAAGGCCAGAAAATTTTAGCCCCTGGAATTTAGGTTAATTATTAACTTAAAAGAAATTTTTTTTAAAAAAAGGAAGGGAGCCAGGCACAAAAGGACAAACATTGTGTGGTCTCTTATATGAAATCATTAGAATATATAAATTCATAGAGTCAGAAACAATAATACAGGTTACCAGGCTCAGGGTGACATAGGGAATGAAGAGTTAATGCTTAATTGGTATGGAGTTTTTGTTTGCAGTGATGGGAAAGTTTTGGTAATACTGGTGATAGCGGCACAACATTCTGAATGTAATTAAAACCACTGAATTATATATTTGACAGTGGATAAAATGGGAAATTTTAGGTTGTAAAACTTTACCAAAAAAAATTTTTAAATGGACCTGTACAACACAAAATGTAACCTACAGACTATATTTAATAGTACAATTATAATATTGTTTCATCAATTGTAACAAAAGTAACACATATGCAAAATGTTAATAATGGGGAAAACTGGGAGGGGGTGGGACAGGAGTGGAGTATATGGGAATTCAGTACTATCTGAATTATCTTTCTGTAAACCTACAACTGCTCTAACAACAACAACAACAAAAAATCAATTACTAATGATGGGACAAGCTGGTATCATATGCCCCCGATGAAATAAACTGAGAAGGATTCAATGTGACCTATGTTATTTCTGCAAAAAACGTTTAACCTGAACCTAATCATGAGAAAACAATTAGACAAATCTAAATTGAAAGACATTCTGAAAAATAATTGGCCTGACCTCTTAAAATGTCGATGATAAAATGCAAAAAATGAAATGTAAAAAAAAAAAGGCTGAGAAACTATTTAGATTAAATTCAACAAATATATATTGAATGCCTACTACCTGGAAGGTAGAGTGTGGAGTGTAAGGGTTCAGAAATCAGAATATATTGATTGAAACTCTGGCTTCAAATCCGCTCTGTCACAGGGAAAAGACGTTAATTTAATCTCTCTATGCTACAGTTCCCTCTGTAAAATGAGAATAATGGTAGAACCCATTGTCACAAGATTGCAGAGAAGGCTAAATAAAGTCTTCTATTAAGTCCTTAGCACAGTGCTCAGCACTTAGTAAGTGCTCAGTAAATGTCTTGCTGATGATAATGATGTTGGTGGTGAAATGCTAGGGTTATTCTAGGGGTAAAATAGAGAAACAGACTGACATGGCCGCTGCCCTCACTGAGCTTACACTGAGGTAAGAGTTATAGAAACATTAAGAGGTGATTGTAGGGGGACGGATGTGGCTCAAATAGTTGGGTGTCCGTCTCCCATATGGAGGGACCTGGGTTCGATCCCCGGGACCTCCCGGTAAAAATAAAGAAAAATGTAGAAGGCAGGCCCCACGAGTGGGTGTGCCACTAGGCCCCGCGAGTGGGTGTGCCACTAGGCCCCGTGCACGAGTGCACTGTCAGGCTCCGACAAGCCACACAGCAAGATGATGACGTAACAGGAGTGTGACACAAGGGAGAGCCAAGACAAAACGCACTGAGAAACCAGGAACTACCGTGGCGCAGGCAGTAGGACGCCTCTCTCCCACATCGGAGGCACCCAGAATGAAATCCCAGTGAAGACAGGAGGAGAAGGATGAGAAGAGAGGGCAGAAAATAGACATACAGAATTGCCCAGCAAATGGACCCAGAAACGGGAGGGGGGAGGGGGTAAAAATGGATTAAAAAGTAAATAAATAAATCTTATAAAATAAAAAATAAAAAAAAAAAGAGGTGATTGTAGGACAGCGTGATAAAAAGCAATTTGGTTGGTGAAAGACTATCAAGTGCAAAGGAAGGGAATACCTATGAAGAGCATTAAACTCAGACTTAGGAGGTCTAGAAGGTTTCCCAGAAGAGGGAACATCTGACCATTCAAGGACAAGAGAATAGCATGTACAACACATTGGGGTAGGGGTGAGGGGAATATAATGCATCTGAGGCTGAAAATAGACATGTATACCTGAAATATATAATGCTGGGAGTAGAAGAGGGGATAGAAAGAGAAGACTAAATAGATAAGCAGGGGTCAGTAATTTGGGGCATTTTAAACTATGTTAAGGATTCTGGGCTTTATCTTAAGAACAGGGGGAACTACTGAGAAATTTTCAGAACAATCAGATTTGCATTTTACAAAGATTATGCAGCATGGAAAAATAGAGTGAAATGAGGCAAGAGTGGAAAGGGAAGTTCAGCTAGGA
Organism: Cabassous unicinctus; assembly: GCA_029593785.1. Lineage (NCBI taxonomy): Eukaryota > Metazoa > Chordata > Mammalia > Cingulata > Chlamyphoridae > Cabassous > Cabassous unicinctus. Next base: position 16,748 of record JAQZBX010040724.1, on the reverse strand, counting down.
GGAGGCTGTTGAAGTTGTCTAGGCAAGAAATGGTGGTGCCACAACCAAGGTAAAGATAGTACAGACAAGAAGTGTCTAGAATAGGAGAGGTCAGCACCTGGGAACTGAGAGGATGATGAAGCAGAGAGACCTGAAGACTGGATCTAGTTCCTGACCTGGCGGCTGGATCGACTGTGGTGCCAGAGGATTGTGGGGCAAGAACAAGGTTAGGGGTGGAAAGGGAGGAGGTGAGGTCTAGGACAGACTGAAGAGGAGCCCTTACCTCATCCCACCCCCACGTCACCCCTGCCACGGGAGTTGTGCTGGGGTCACAAACTTCTGCAGCAGAGAAGTCTCGATCTTGAGAGAAAAAGATACATTCTACATTTCCCGGAATAAAATACCTAAACCAAATAGATTTTATCTTGCTCCTGTCTGGGCTCCAACTTCAAAAGATGACAGAAAAATATTGCAATCTTGTCACTCTCCCACATTTCACAGTGTAACTATTTTAGTGTATAAAATGACATTAGGAGGGATATTTGTGGCTCCAAACAGGCTCATTTATTAAACCTAAATTTTTTTTTAATTCTCCTGTTAGCAAAATTAGTGAAATTCTACTTGACATTTTTTTATTAAAAAGTTAAGAAAGAAAGCAATTTTAAACATGCACTTCCTAAATTATAAAGTGCATGCCCCTCAATTCACACAGCCCAAAGTAAAACTGCCACAAACTCCTCTAACCCCAAGTATGCATGTGTCTGTGGACAAAAAAATAACAAACCATATAATAATGTTGATATTCATAAATAAAACACTAAACTCAATCTTATAAGTCTCAATTATCAATCCACCCAGAAGCTGGACTCATCACCAACATAAAATCAATCTTGCTACCACACTATATGTTGAGTCATTGTGTGTGCTGACAATGGCTACAGCCAATATTGATTCTCTGTTCTACACAAAGCTTATAAACCTCAGACCTCAGATAGGTCTGCTTTAGCTCATTTCCTTATGAAAGAGGCGGCTCTTTGTCTCCAAATAGCCATTCCCTTCTTTCCTTTGTTAACAGAACCCCCAGAGTCTTTGCTCCTTATTAGAGTGCACATTTCCAACCTCCTCTGTGATGAAGTAAGTCATGTGACTAACTTCTGGCAACCAGAATGTGAGGGGAAGTAACGTGTGCAACTTTCAGGTCATGCCAGTAAAAGGGAATTGCTTGGCCTCTATATCCTTTTTCCCACAGACTTAAACAAAGGTGTGAGCATGTGGGCCATCTTCCTACTGCACATGAAAACAGCCCAGGCAATAGAAGAGCATTAAGACAGAAGGAACCCAAGTCACTGGTGTCCTCATTAGGCAGAGGGTTAGACTCTGAACCAACTACCAGCTTGTATTTTAATAAGGGAAATGTAATATATCCTATTTAAGTCACTGTTAGTAATTTATTAAAACTGCCAAATTGGTATCTTGATTAATTTACTTCTGCTACGTTAGAGCCTACATTATGCTGAATTCCTCCAATTAAAGTATGTCATTGCTAGAAGAGGGCCACAAGACAAAGAGTACAGAGAGCCTCTAGAAAATCAAAAAGGCAAGGAATGGATTCTCCCTGAGAGCCTCCAGAAGGAAGACAGAGCCAGTGAGACCCACTTTGGACTTCTGACCTCCAGACCTACAAAATAATAAATTTGTGCTGTTTTAAGTCATTACATTTGTAGTAATTTGTTACAGCAGCAGTAGGAAACTAATGCAGTGTCCTTGCGTGTAACACTATGCACTGTAAGAATCCTACTGAAGTTTAGGGTAGGACTTGTCATACTACATTTTAGACTGAAATAAGTACTTTTAATAATATATAATATTATTTAAAATATTAATAATAATATACCATTGTTTTGCCATTTTATTGTAATAATAAAGGTAACTCTCTCCATCATCCCTACCGCTCAAAAGAAAAGAAATCATAGAAGCTGAATATGATAAATGCGGCAGGTACAAGGAAATCTTGTAGCTACATAAAAGATCAGTACCCAGTACTACTAAGTGAATCTTAATCTCAGGATGAAACTGAATGCCATTTTTACCAAATTCTTTATTATTGTTCTGGAAGGATGATTTTTTTCTCTGCCAGTAAAATATCATTTAATAATTTCTGCAAAGGTAAAAGAAGAATTTAAAGAGTTTTTCAAGCTCTTATTACCAACCAACATCTGTGACTATGCATAGTATTTTACTAGTATTATGTAGTTCAAATCTCACACATCCTTTGGTTGAAATTTAGTTCATGAAGCTGTTAAGTATAAAGAGAGGTAAACAATCACCTTTGTGTCTTCTGGGTGCTTTAAACAGTACCATTCCTGGAGAGGTACAAGATTAACTGACCCCAGCTTCATTCTTCTGGACCTCCCTGCTTTCAGTTTTGGACAAAGGGGTTAACAATCTAATAGGAAGGTCGCTAGATGCCCAGATTACCATCCCACCCTCATCTTGCTTCTAGCCGCCACCAGCTACTTGTCTACTATTGTGCCTCTAGCTAGATGAAGGCTACAGTTCCCAACTCGAGAAGTTTGAGAGTGAATGTGGGTCCCTTTGCAAGCACTTATTCAGTTATTCCAAAAGTGAAATCCTAAACAATGCCCTGGTGGGCTTCTCTGACCCAGAGTTAATCCACACCTGGCTAAAGAAGGATCATTTCAAGATTACATTCTTAAGCATGTCCTGTTTTCATTGTCAGGGTTTCATAAAATCATAGAACCATAGTTGTAATGAAAACTCTTGGCCTAAACTTACTTCCCCTCTTCCCTGCAGACCAGAACCAAATGAATGTTGTTTAATGCCCAAAATAGTCTAGAGTCAAGTAACAGGACTCCTTTTGTTTCAAAAACTAAACTACTTCTTTGTAATACATCCTGATATTACATTCTAGAGAACACATGCTATCTCCTGTGCTCCATTACATAGGAAGTAGAAGACAGTTATCTCCTCAGAACAAATGCTTGGTTCTGACAGTTTTTTCTGCGTCCTTCTGCTTTATTTTGTTTTTATTTTGTTCTGCACTTAATTTAGAAGTGCTTAACCCACTTCTCTTGGACAACAAGGTTGAAAACATACAGAAATAAAAATCAGGTCAACTACCTAACATTGTTTCTTTTGTCCCATAAGCGCACCCATTATCTTTTAAAATTTCCTCCTCTACTTTTTGTTTCACTTAGAACTTAATATTTATTGTCAACAGAAGTCAATAAGAGTTTTTCTTTTTTATTTATGTTCTTTAAGTAGATTCTACTTATAGTTCTACCACTGATAAACGTTTTTCTACCTACTCCTTCAATTTCCTGCCTAGAATTATTTTCCACATCTTCCTTCATGAAGGCCCTCTAAATAAGCCCACTGCCTTTCAACATCTAGAGAAAGGTTTGTCTACTTGAAACCTTGGAGAAAGGGTGGAGGATATGCATAGGATATCCTTTATGGGCTATGAGTAATGATCTTTATTAAAGTTTTTAATACTTAGGGTTCAGTATGCATTTACCTGTAATACAACACATTTAATATCTTGTATGTTGTCAGTGTGTTTGTCCTTTATATGTTCCTTTTTGGTCTTATACATTTCAGATTATGCATTCCTAATATACAAAAAAATAAGGCTTTCTTCTCCTTAATTTACAAGTGCTTAACCCACTTCTCTTCGACAACGTTGAAAACATAAAGAAATATAAAAATCAGGTCAACTACCTAACAACATTGTTTCTCTTGTCCCATAAGGTCATCCATTATCTTTTAAAATTTCCTCTTCTACTTTTTGTTTACTTAGAACTTAGCATTTATTGTCAACAGAAGACAATAAGAGTTTTTCTGTTTTGTTTATGTTCTTTATTTACAATTCACAAGATTTTCCCCGTCTCTTTTTATGGACATTTTTTCATCTGCCTTAGAATAAGTCCATAGCCAGAACTTCTTTATTAAATAAAGAGAGATTGGACACCTGAAATGTCCCAGGCCCAAGTTAAGTGCTAGGCATTCAAGAACAAACAAACACAATTCCTGACATCAACAGTCCCAGTATGCTCAGGTTCTACTTGTAAAAACCCTATTGGAGAGATTGAGAGGTAATGAGTTTTGTTTGGTTGGTTGGTTTTTGTTTTTTAGAATTATTATTATTATTACTGGAATAATGAAAATGCTCCAAAAATGACTGAGTGATGAATGCACAACTATGTGATTATACCAAATATCACTGATGGTACACTTTGGATGGATTTATGCTTTATTAATATGTATCAATAAAATTGATTTGTTAAAAATAAATAAATAACCCTATTCGGTCAACCCACTGTGGCAATCATGGAGGTGTGCCATTCAGCTGACTGACAGCCTCCAGCTGCTGCAATGCCCAACTGCAGATCTACCAAGGCATTCACTCAAGGCCATGCTCCTGCTGGACTGCTGCCAACCAGGGATTGAGCAAGCAAAGGTTCTGGAGTCAGGCGTTTCCTGACCAATGTGGAACTCCTCTGACAGGCAACCTTACTCAAGGAGTCACCATCAATCCAGCCAAGACTTCTCAGAACCATATCGCAATCTAAAGCTCTTCCTACCCAATCCTCTTTCTTTCCTAATCTCCTTTCAAAGGCACCAGACCTGAATAAAAAATTTTGAAGGCTCTCCCCATCTTTTCCTGTTCTCTCTCCCTTTATCCTTCGGAGGCATTTCTCCCAATTGATCTCTTGCATGTCTAATCCCAATTTGAGATCTGCTTCTCAGAGGATATGAAAAAAACATACTATGTAACTTCACATAAATAATAAGAACCCTTATTTCTCTAACTGGGGACAAATATCATCCAATTTTGTTTTGAGATTACACATGATATGTACAAAATCCAGCATCTTGAGTGAAAATATAAAATGCATAAAAGACAAGAGCTAAAACAAAAGGTGATAGAGGAGTAAAGAAAAACTCCCTGATTCCTCTTAAATTCAAACTAAAGCAAAACTGGAAAGTGTGTTGACTTTAATGTAGTTGAACATACAGCTATTGAACGTTGACCATGTGCCAGATTTGGGACAAGGTATTGTGGAAGATGCAAAGACAAACGCAAAATGGACTCCTGCCCCCCAGGAATTGACTATCTGCAGTCATATCCTTTACTCGAATTCTTATTTCATTTTCAACCATTTCCTTTTTGTACAAGCACATACATTTTCTTCTATGCAAGGTGGCTAAGAAAACAAAATTACTTTATGTAAATCTTTTTAAATCCTTACTTAGAATTCAGTCTTCAAAAGCAAACATCACTATTTCCTGTCCACAGTCTGTTTCCCTTCCCCAGGCCTTCAAAGGGAAAAAGTTAGGACATTTTGTCATTGAATCTTACGATTCGAAAAGTCCTATAATGGTCATCTACACAGATACAATCCCATATTCCTGATTTATGAATTGGGTACTTAAGGCATTTGAGTCAACTGACACATACTCACATGAAAAAAAATCCCCAAATGCCGTAACATATTTTATTTTTTGTTGTGTTGTGAAATATTCATACAAAAGAGTACACAAAGCAAGTATAGAAAGAGTAATTATAATGCAAAAAATCAACTGCACACTACTCAAGTTAAGAACTAGAATATTATTGTAACTTTGAACCCCCTGGAATAACACCTAGTGCATCACTTTTCTTTCTCTCTGCTTCTGTAGAGCAGGGTTTCTCAACTTCAGCACTAATGACATTTTGGGCCATCTAATTCCTACGTGTTTAACCAGTGCATTCAGCAACATCCCTGTCCTCTACTCACTAAATGCCAGTAGCAACCCCACTCCCCACCCCAATCAATTGTGACCACCAAAAATGTCTCCAGACATTGTCATATATCCTCTAGAGTGGAAATTTGCTCCCTGTTGGGAACCACTGCCATAGAGGTCATATCAATCTGAATTTTGATGGCTTTCTTTATGGTTTATCTACCAACATGTGTAACACTGAAACAATATATAACAGTTTTGCTGTTTTTGAACTTTATTGAAATGAAATCATACCACATATATTTTCACTGTGACTTGTTTCTTTCACTCAACATAATGTTTGTGAGATACAACCATGGCATACTATTGTATTGTGTAGCTGTAGTTCATATTTTTTTCAGGTCATATGTTTTTACTGCTGAATGATAATCTATTAAATTAATCAAAATACCACAATTGATTAACACATTCTACCAGTGATAGACATAAGCATTATTTCTAATAAGGCAAACTTTTATTAATACTGCTGCTAGGAACATTCCATGTATACATCTTCTTGTAATTACATAATAATTTCTCCAAAGTATATACTTAGGAGTGGAACTGCTCAGTCACAGGATACTCATCTCAGCTTTACTATTTTCCAAAGTTGTTATATAAATCTACCCTTTCACCAGCAGGGGAGGACAATTCCCATTGCTCCACATGCTTTGGTTCTTCACTTTTTTTTCCTTAAACTTCTCCACTTCTTTTTTCATGACATTTGGTACTGCAAAAATATACGTTGCTTACCGTATAAATGCCAACTCTACAAACAGCAAATGAGATCTGGATACATTCAGACATTCTCTACGAGATTAAAATAAGAATAAAAGATTACAACAAAATGTACTAAAGAATTGGCTTCTTTCCTCTTCTTTAAAGAAATGTCTCCTGTATTCAGACATCTGCTATGAGCAAGTGGTTATATTTTTCCCTTCTGGCTGCTTTTTCAAGGCTGGTTCAAATAAGACACGGACAATAAATATGGGGAAATACTGCTTTATCATAGGAATATAAAGCAGATATTACAACCTCCAACTTAAGATCATTTAAGGAAAGTGATTTGTGTAAAGGTTTAATTTCATTTTCTTTTAAATCTTGCTCCAATATTCAGTTTTTAATGATAAATTTTTGAGACTGCTCTAAGCAGTATTGTAGGTATTTTTGGTTTCGCTCAATTCTTACCAGACCGTGTTTATGATACTGATAACAGAAAAGTAACTTTTATAAAAGAGAAAATCTCTGTAGCTAAATGTTGAAAGGTTTGAATGGGCTGAATTTAGAGAGATGATTGAGATCCTTGGTGTCAGAATTTCAGTGGCAGTATTCATTTTAGAATTCACAACTTCTCACTCCCAAATCAAGCTCAGATTCCCAAAACTCATTCCCAATTACAAAAAGATGCCTACCAAATATGAGTATTGGCTTATTTTCTTTTCTTTAACTGTAGAAATATTTTTAGTACTTTTAGGGTTATTCAAAATAACCTTAACTTTATAGTCCAACATTGTTATTAATGGTTTATTCTTGTCAAGTAAAAGCTTTTCTGTAGAGGTAATAATGCCACAAACTTCAGCAATCACGTTTTTATCCATTGTGTCAAGGAAGCAGAAATATGGAATCCTCGGATTCCCTGAGTAATCAAAGTCTTCCAAAGATGCGTTATTTTTGAAAGCCAAGAAGTCATATCAGATTGATTTTGCAAGATGCTCTTGCATCCCTAACAATATCCACAATAAACAGAATTCTGTATGATTAAAGGAAAACGGTAAGGAAAAAAGATTGGGAAGCCAAAGTCTACATGCATGAGTATTCAAAATAAAAATTATAGCAATGGAAATTGAATTCAAAATATAATTTATTGGTTGGAATTCTTAAACTCAATCTAAATTTTCAAAAGACTTCCAAACATCCATGATGCTGTGGTTCAAAATGAAAGATTGATGATTTAATATTGGTGTCATTTATATTATTAAGGTACCATTGTAATTACTATTTTAACTGTAGAGGTTTCATTATTTTGAATGAAATATGATACACAGAACATGCCAGGGCAATGCCACTGACTTCCTCAGAGCTTGAGACTGACAAAGCCTGTTACCTCCCCCAATATCCATTCTTCCCTTCCACCTTTGGAAAATTATCCCCTTTGAAACATAATAGTGAATTGTTTAAGAACTCACTCAGTAAGATGGAAAGATTATTTTCCCAAAGCAGAAATTCTTATTTTATGCCTCTATAAAATAAGATTCCACTTCTCAGCCTTCCTTGAAGCTAGGTGTTGCCATGTGACTAAGTTCTGGGTACTGAGATATAAGTGAAGGAAGCTTTAAGGGAACTGTCTCTAAGAAGGCAGTCTTTTTGCACTTCTGCCTTTTCATCTTCTTTTTCCAGTCTGTTAACTGAGACTTAATGTTGGTCCAGCAATTATCCTGGGTTGTGAGGGTGCCTTGAGAATGCAAACCACATGAAGTGGAGCACAAAGATGAGGGAGCCTGGAGACAAAATTGGTGGAGATGCTGCCATACCACCTTCTCCAGACTCTGTACATGAAATAGAAATAAACTTCTACTGTTTAAAGACTGTCATGTGTCTCTCTCAGCCTAACCTAATTCTAACTGATACAGAGAAATAGTCACTTTCAATAGCAGTGCCTTAAAAGAAAGGGCCCTAGCATTTGTCGAGAGAGTAACTCTTTTTAGAGTTATCTTTTAAAAAGGGAGAGATATTTATTGTATAGTTACTAAAAATCTATTTTCCACTCCTTCTTCCTTCTCACATACCCCAAATGTACAAGTACTGTTATTGGGATTGCCAAAATTATTACCCTAAAAACCCTCAATTTATTGTAATTTTTTTTCCTTACCAGCCTTATTACCTCATTCTTTCTCTCTAACCTCTAATCCTTACAAATACTGCCTTATCCTTGAACATCCTACCTCAGAGCAACTGGCACATCTATCATCCAAACTCCAAATTCATTTTAACAATAAGGCTCTTGTGAATAGCCTCTTCATTCTAATTAGTGGGAATCAGATATAAAGAGATGTTTAAACACATAACCCAAATTTCTTTTGGTCATGATATAGGAACTTGTAATAAATTTAAAACGATTAGTTCAAATTCTTTTCCCTGTAGAAATATTATATTTGCAAGAATCTATTGCATTTAGCTGTAAATCCATGAGATATAATGAATAGTTTGGAATGAAGGGTGAGTAGCTGACTCTACCCAATTAAAGAACAGCTCTCCATTTTAGATACACTCTGACACTATAGCCTCCAAATCAGCATTCACAAATCTACACCTAGACTTGCCTGGATATTATTTAAAAAACAGTAACCTCAGAACCATCTCATCTTCTTTGCTGTCTCATCTGATAAAAGCACAAAAAGAGATGCTGTCAAAAGCAAGTCACAGATTGGGTAAAATCTTTTAAGAGAGACTATAGAAAAATGTATCTAATCCAGAACAAAAGGAATAGAACAATCAATTTGAAATTAATGTGATTACTTACAGTTTAATGTTGTTTTCCCTAAGAAATTTCAAAGGTAAGCATGAAAATAAAGGAGAAAAAAAAACTTCAACAAGATGGCAGAAAATAAATGTTATTTATCAAACAGTCCCCCCAAAAATTGACTTCAAAGTATAACAAATTTCAGTTCCACAGAGGGTAAAAACACACAAAGACTTTCTTTTTCTAAGAAATCTCTTTGTAAAAAATATTAAATATAATGACTTTTCCAAATTAGATACTTCATGTAATCTGTCATCCTGATATAAAGCAAGATGAGAGTAGTCGTTCCTTAATTTCTCCTCTATAATTTTGCTTGTGATGAAAATAAACAGGTTAATAAAGCCAACCTAACTCTTTGAAAGTATTGGGAGCAATATGTTAAAATTGGTGAAACAAGAGGTGAAGGGTGGTATGGGGGATGGGCAGTGAAACACCTTCAAACAAGGAAGGCCCTAGCCTAGGTCATCTATATCCCAATAAGGTTAACTAAGATCTAACATTTTCTCTTGATCCGCATCTCAAAACAAATGGGCCAGAGGCAAAGAAGCAGGATTTGGGGAATCATGAACATGTTATGGGGTACATGGGATCTCCAAAGTGCTGAGTGAGTGGAATCCTCTCTGAGAAAAGGTCGTATCTGTCATTACGCTTTCATTACTCCCCCAGACTTGAAATAAATTCTCAAGAATGCCACCTACCTCAGAACTGGTATCTCCTTCTGTTAGGATTGTCACAGAAAACATTAACAATGAATTATTTAGCAACTCCCTTAGTATGCTTGGAACGTTATTTTCCTCAGATGGAAAATAAGAAACTTTGTAAAAAAATAAAATGAATTTTTGTTTACAAAATGTGCAGGGTTTTGCTTCTCAACATTTATTTTATAGCTTCATCAGACTAGGAAAAAGGAAGATGATAATCAATATGTAAAGAAACATTTTCATCTAAAGCAAAGCTGACAAAATTGTCCTCTCAATATTTTCATAAAAGGTTTTCAGTTATAACAGTACCACCATCATCTCAAGAATGTATATACTTTCCAAATAATCTACACCTGTATGTGGATGGAAGCTGTAAGAGTTCAACAAGCAATTCAAAGGGAATCATTCTTCTTACCTGTAAAACTAATAATCTTTAGTATAGGGGTTCTTAACAAGGGGTCCGTGAACTTGAACTGAAATTCAAAAAAACATTCTTGTGAGGATGTGTTGGTATGGGTGTGATATATTTATTAAATAATACACAGTATAGTTTGAACTTAGTAAGGGGTCCATGGTTTTCACCTGACTGGCAAAAGGGTCCATGGAACAAAAAAGGGTTCAGAACCCCTGCTTCAGTATATCACTTCTTTGTGAAATTTAATCACAAAGATTTGAAAAGCTGTCTAGCAGAAATAACCACAGAGATCTGAAAAGTCATCCAGCAGGAATAACCAAATGAAATTCACAAATCATCAGAATTTAGAAATTTCATGCCTGCAGAACTTCTGCAAAACGTGACTAAAAGTCACATACAATATCCAAACTAGAGCAGATTTGGGCCCAAATGATGAAGGTAAGTAATGGTTCTCTCACTGAAAAATCTAATTTGAAAGTACTAGGGAGGTGTGGGGGAGGCGGAGAAAAAAAATCCCCTTCTAATGACTTAATAAAAAAAGTAGTACCACTTACCATTAAGATTCATTCCTTCACTTTTTTTTTTTATTTACTCAATCCCCTTTTTGGGCATTTTT
>JAQZBX010040723.1:0-22581 GCA_029593785.1 Cabassous unicinctus | reverse complement strand
AATGGACACAGCAACACAAGCGGCAAGGGGGGGATAAATAAATAAAATAAATAAATCTTTAAAAAAGAAACTAAAGAAATCTAAATAAATATTGAGACATTCCAAGTTTAAGTTTTGGAAGTCTTTTTACTATTAAGAGGTCCCTACTACAAAAACCCATCTCTACATTGAATGCAATCCCTCTAAAAATTTCAGCAATTTTTTTGCATAAATTAAAAAGTGTATTCAAATTCCATGGAATTGCAATAGACCTTGAATAGCCAAAACATCTTGAGAAAGTAGAACAAATTGGACATCTCACACATTCCAATAAATATTTATTATGAAGTCACAATTATAAAAATTTATGTTACTGGCAAAAGATAGACACTGTGGTGGTTAGACTAATGTGTCAACTCAGCCAGGTGATTGTGTCCAGGTGTTTGGTCCAGCAAGCACTGGGCTAATTGTAATACAAGAACATTTATGGATTTTGGTCACCAGTGAGTTTACTGGATGGATGGCTGATTACATCTGCATCAGTCAGGGAGATTGCCATCAGCAATGGGTGAAGCTTTTATCCCATCAGTTGAATACCTTAAAAGGGGAAGTGATTTCAACATTCAGAGAGAGTTTCCCAGCTCGTCTTTGGACAGCCAACTTCTCCCAGAAACTCATCAAGGGCCTTTCATTGGACTTTCATTGGAGCCCTTGGTTTGCAGCCTGCCTGCAGAACCTGGACTTGTGCATCCCCAAGGTCATGTGAAAGACTCTTATAAAATCTCATATTGTTGAAAGATATCTCTTGTTGATTTTGTTTCCCAAGAGAACCCTGACTAATATGAATACATATAATAATGGAAAAGAAATGAGAGTCCAGAAATGAGCCACATGTCTGTGGTCAACTGATTTTTGGCATTGATGTTAAGTATACTAAATGAGGAAAGAATAGTCTCTTCAACAAATGGAGCTTCTATTCTCATGAAAATGGGGAGACAGTGAAAGTGATGACACTAATGTAATTATCAACAAAACAATATCAACAGGTCCCTGAAAGGAGCCCACAGAATGTCCTGACACAGACCCACAAAACAGCCAGAAAACAAGCCAGTCTTTAGCAACAAAGCAAACACTGGCTCTTCTCAGCATAAAGAACTCTTTATGAACCTTTCTTCTACTTTTACTTAAGCCCCACCACTTGTCTCAAAGAAGTTGCAGACCATTTTTAATCAGGATTTCCCTACAGTCGCTGACATTTACAATTCTTTCCCAATTCTGCTCTCCAAGACTCTTGCCCACTATGCAACTACAAGTCAGTTTTAGGGAAGATATAACATATAAAACCATGGGATTAAAAATCAGCATCCAAATAGTTTGGTGTTTCACAAATTCTCTCTCTCAAATGATCCTTACAACTACAGAGTTAGGCAAATGAAAAGTTCCTACTTCCAAATTAGTAAAATGAAATCCAGGGACAGAGGACCACTTGACTAAACTTTCAAAGATAGGAATTAAGAGGAAATGAACCCCAAGCCTAAGACTGCATGTAAAATTCCACACTGCAGTTGTGTTTTTAACAAAGCAGCAAAGCAAAGAAATGAGTGGTGTGTCACTTAAAAAAAAATCAATGTAATTTTGCAAAACAAAACAAAACAAAACAGTTCTCCAGATGTTTCTCTTTTTAACTTACAGGATGAAAGATTGCATCCCTAATACTTGCAGCAGAGAGATTCTCCTATTTTCAATTTTAGTCAGGATTTGTTGGTATCTTTCACGCTGTGCCCACTAATGGGGAGATACCAGAGGCCAGATCTTGCCTTTCTAGAGGAGATCACCATGCTGAAAATTTAAGATGCACAGAGAATCATATGCCATCTACAATCACAGAATATATTTTTATAATATACTGGTGATACTGGTGATATGCACAGAAGGCAATTCTTTTCTCAGAACAATTAGTAATTACTCATTAGATGGAAGGAGGCAAGATGGCAATGGTTTAAGTGGGCACTCACCTTCTCTCTTGTAAAAGACAACTGATTGGGAACAGGATACTGCCCCAGTTAGCTGTTCTGAGAGCCCATGGAGTGTGAGCCTTTGGGACATTGATCTGTAGGGAGCTGGACAGGGAGATAGATTGCTCAAGATAAAACCTTGTGATTTTAGCCCTGAACTGGAAATCATGGAAACAGACTGCTAAGCCCCACCCCAAGGGCAAAGGGGTAGGGTGAACCCCAATCCTTGCTGGCAACCCAGCGAGAGGGAGCATTCTCTGAGAGTGGGAGGGTTCTGGCAAAGGGAGGAGAGGGGTTTCTTTTCCTGGGCCCCCTTAGAGCTTTGGGGAGCACACCAGCCAGCTTGAACAGGTACTGGGCTGAGGGGATAGGCGAATCTGCTGAGGAAGCTTGATTTACCTAGCCACCCTGGGATACAGAAGCTTGGCTTGAGAGAGGGCAGACTCAGCCAATTTAATAGTTCTGCACTGAGGACTATCAGAATTTCAACTCCTTTAAGGGTGTCAGGAAGTTTGTAGTGCTTAATAAGTTTCCACAAGCCCATTTATGGCCCCCTGGGTGGAGGGGGTGGTATAGAAGAGGCTTGTAAATCATTTTGGTGCAGTGAACTTGGTTGTCTGAACCCCCTTAGAACTTTTGGGAGCACAGCAGCTGGCTTGAAGTGGCATCAGGCTGACAGGAGAGGTAAATCTGCTAAGGAAGCCTTATTTATCTAACTGCCCTGGGATAGAGAGGCTTGGCTTGAGAGAGGGTGGACTCAGCCAATCTAATAGTTATGCACTGAGGACTATCATAATTTCAACTCCCCTAAGGGAGTCAGGCAGTCGGTAGTGCTTAATAAGTTTCCACAAGCCTATTTAGGGTTCCCTGGGAGGAGGAGATGGTCTAGAAGAGGCTTGTAAACCATTTCAGTGAGGTGAACTCAGTCATCATGGTCCCATTTGAATTTCAAAAGGGAACTCAACCTGACCAGGAGAGGGGAGGGGGATCTGCTCATACAGCCTTACAGCCTGCTGGAACCTGCTGCCACAGGAGAGTAAAACCTTTGCAGGGGAAAGTGACTAAATAGCTTTCTGAAGAGCTAACTGACCCAATTAGTAAGTTAGCTCAGAGGAGGAATTTCTGTCTTGAATATATGATGTCCCTAGTTTGATTCCCAGCTCCTCTAAGAGTAGTGATTCAGCATGATATCTAACATCCAGCTGATAATGTAGGACAGTGAAAACATAGACATTAGGGTTGTACTAACTTCTTTTGGGTCCCTTATTTCTTAAAAAAAAAAAAAAAAAAGATTATGTAAAAAAAATTAACTTAATTTACTAGCTAAAATCTGCCTCAAAACCTGAAGATAGAAGCCTTCAGGGTAATTGATTGATGAACATAGGCAGACTGAGAGCCTCCACAAGGGCCCAAGAAGGAACATTGTTCTTCCTTAGCTTTGTTTGACTGCTTGCTTGTGTGTGAGTGTGTTTGTTTGTTACTTCCTTTTCTTTCCTCTTTCCTCTCCCCCGCTTTTTTTTAAACTAGGTGTGGCTGGCTTGTCTTCTTTGCTGTATTTCTTCCTTGATTTCCCATTTTCTGTGTATATTGATTTTGTCTACCAATGCTCTTTTCCTTCTTTCATCTTTTTTTCTCCGGCTTTCTTTTGTGGTTCTTACTTCCACCTTTTCTCATTAGTCCTCAACTTTATTGGTTTCGATTTCTGTCTTGTCTATTGTGTTTTCTTTTTTTTTATGAACTTGTTCCTTTAAGCCCTTTCTTTACTCTTTCTCTCTCTCCTCATCATTCAAGCCTTTTAAATCTTTTTATATATTTTTCTCTGTTTTGGTTTTCCATTCCATTGTAGGTACTCCACTTTTTTATTCCCTATTACTCTACACTGCTTGATGGGTTTGTTTAGTTGATTAGCTTTTCTTTCTAATCTAGGGTTTTAATTTATTATTTTTTTGTGTGTGTGTGGTAAGTTTTCCCTTTTACATTTCCTTCCTCTTATTCTATGTCCTTGCTGTTGTGCTTTTCCCTTGGACTCTTTTTCTCTTTATGCAGTACCCTCCAGTTCAATGCTCTGAAGCATCCTGCTCTGTGGGTTCCCAAAACAGCTCACTCAGGTATGATTTTGCCCCTTCTGAGCTGTTTTTTTCTGAGATGGCTGGGCAATGCCCGCCTAAGCCAATGCCATCTTGCCAGATCCCCAACATGAATAATTTTGACAGCCAAGTCAAGTTGATGAAAGTGGCACATCAGAAGGAAAAGCTGGATTTGAGGATTGCCACTAATGTCTTCAAAGTAGTCTGTCCCCTCAATTTTAAATTTGGAGACACACACAAACCCATCAGGCTTTTTTTGGAAAGGGCCAAAGAGCTAAATATTGATGTCATTGGTATTAGCTTCCATGTGGAATTGGCTGTAAGGATCCTGAAACTTCCATGCTGGCTGATTCTAATGCCTGCTGTGTCTTTGACATGGGAGCTGAGGTTGGTTTCAGCATGTATCTGCTTGACATTGGTGGTGGATTTCTGGTATCTGATGATGTGAAGCTTAAAATTAAAGAGATCACTAGTGTTATCTAATCAGCATTAGGCAAGTATTTTCCATCAAACTCTGGTGTGAAAATCCTAGTTGAGCCAGGCAGATATTATGTTGCACTGGCTTTCAAAATTATAGTGAATATCATTGCCAAACAAAAAATATATTAAAGGAACAAACAGGCTATGGTGATGAAGATTAACCAAGTGAACAAACCTTTATATATTTTGTGAATGATAAAATATATGGGTCATTTAATCACATCTTTTATGATCACGCACACATAAAGCCCATTCTGCAAAAGGGACCCAAACCAGATGAGAAGTATCAATCATCTTGCATATGGGGAACAACATGCAATGGCCTGGGTGGAATTGGTGAACACTATAACCTGCTAGAAAAGGATATGTGTGATTAGATGTTGTTTGAGAATATGTATGCTTACACCATTGCTGCTGCTTCTACATTCAATGGTTTTCAGAGGCCAACTATCAACTTTGTGATGTCAGGTCAATATGGCAAATCATGTAGCAAATCTAGAATCTCCATATTTCTGCCTGAAGTGGAGGAGCAGGATGCCAGCACTCCATGCTCAAGAAAGTGGGAAAATGCCACCCAGCATCATGTGCTCCAGTTAGTATTTTGAAGCTGTTATCTGTGCATTTAGCTTGGATTGAGGGATTTGGAGGGAACATTTAACTTAATTACTGCAGGTTTTGAAATGTCCTTTGAAGAATATGGTTGGCTGAGATGCAGCAATATGGGAGACTAGGAGATGGGGTCACACTTATCTATGTCCCTGTGGAAATTACTTGATTATTTATTTTATATTGATCTTTATTCACTTTCAAACATGTTTCTTAAGGATGCCCATCAGCTGCTGAGCCAGTATTTGTAATTTGTCTAATGGTAGAATGGACCAAAAACTTAGTGTTGTGACCTGTTTTAAAAGGTCAGGGGATGGGGTATATGTGAATCCCCTATATTTTTATGTAACATTTATTTAATCTAAAGCTTCTTTAAAAATAAAAATATTATCTTGAAATAATTAGGGAAAAAACATAATACAATGCCACAGTAACCAAAACAGTGTGGTACTGACATGCCAATTACATAAATTGGGAAAAATGGTGTCTTGTACAAATGTTTTTGGGAAAATGGATATCCAAATGCAAAAGAATAAAGTTGGATCCCAACTTCACAGCATATACAAAAATTAACTTTACACAGAAAAGGAAGTTAAATGTAAGATATAAAAGTATGAAAATTTTAGAAGAAAGCAAAGGCAGAAACTTCCATAACCTTGCACTTGGTAATGATTTTTTAGATATGACAACAAAGCATGATAAATTAAAGAAAAAATAAATAAAATGAACACCGAATTCAAAACTTGCACAAATCAAGGACATTACCAATAAAGTGAAAAGACAACATACATACTGGGAGTAAATAATTGCCAGTAATGGTTTAATATACATAACATATAAAGAACTGTTACAACTCAAGAGCAAAAAGACAAATAATCCAAGTAAAAACTGAACAAAGGAATTGAATAAACATTTCTGCAAAGAAGATGTAAGAATGGCCAACAAACACAGATAAGATTCTCAAAATCACTGGCCATTGCAGAAATGCAAATCAAGACCAGAGTGTAATACCAATTCACACCCACTAGGATTGCTATTACCCCAAAAGTGGGAAAATAGGAATATTGAAGAGGATGCAGAGAAATTGTAAGCCTTATTCATTGTTGGTGGTATTGTAAAATCGTAGAGCCACTGTGGAAATCAGCTTGACAGTTCTTAAGAAACTGAAACTTAGAATTATTATATAATCTAGCATTTCCATTTCTTGGTATTACCCAAAATAATTGAAAGTAGGGACATGAACAGATATTTGTACACCAATATTCCTAGCAGGATTATCCACAGGAGACAAAATGTGGAAGCAACTCACATGTCCATCAGTAGATGAATGGAAAAACAACATGTGGTATAATGGAATTTTATTCAGGCATTTAAAGGAATAAGTACTGATGCATGCTGCAATACTGATCCTCCTTGAAAACACCGTATTAAGTAAAATAAACCAGATACAAAAATCTAAATTGTTTATCTTGGTTATATTAAATCCCTAGTGTATGCAAATTCATATAAATATGGAGAGTAGATTATAGTTTAAAATGGGAAGAGACTAGGAGAAAGGAAGTTTATTGGTTATCAGGTACAGAGTTTCTGTTTGAGGTGATGAAAAGTTGGGGTAAGAGATGTTGGTGATTGGAACACAACATTGTGAATATAATTATTATTGAATTGTACATTTAAAAGTGGTTACAATGGGAAAATCTGAGTAGTATATATGTCACTACAATAATTTTTTTAAAAATTAAATGCACCTTAATATGTGCCAGGTAGGAAAGGATGGCTAAATGCAGAGTTTTTAATGGCCTGGCTAAGCACAGGATTATACCATGCCAAAGCCAATCTGCAATGATTAGGAGAGATTTATTTCTCATTCTTCTCTTTCTCCCTCTCTTTGCACTCTCACTCTCACTCTCATTTTTTTCCTCACATAGCATTCAATAAAATCTGTCAAAATGTTAGCTGAATATAGGCTAAAAGAACAGACTTGAGAGACAACACATAACAAAGAATACAGAATTTACAAAAATAGTTCAGAAAGTCATTAATCAAACAATTTTCAATAGTCCACATAAAGTTTAAAAAAAACCTGTGAAGAGGGAAGAATCTGCTTTTCAGAGGTACTGTATTTTAACATTCTAAATTTCTGCTTTTCAACTTAAAAATTCTGAAGCATACTAAGAAGCAAGGAAGTATGGCCCATTAAAAGAGGAAATAAAAAAAAACTGTACCTGAGGAACACACATTGAAGAGACTAGACAAGACTTTTGTCTCAAACATTCTAAAACTGACTGAAGTGATGAGAGAACAATTCTATGATGTATATTAGAGTCAATAAATGTACACTTTGAATGGATTTCACAAATCATAGGCCTGTATACTGCAGGGAATAATATATTAGATGATAGACTGTGATTAGTAAAAATAGGAGAACATGTTGTCATGAACTATAACAAATGTACAATAAGAATACATGATGATAATAATAGGGTGGTTTATGGAAAAAATGCACCAAATGTATGATATAGACAATGTTTAGCAGTAATATTATGATGAGGTTTTTTTCCTCATTTGTAACAAATGTTCCACAACAATGCAAGGTGTTCGTGGCCTGATGTATGGGAGTCCTATATATAACTGTGTTAGTCAGCCAAAGGGGTGCTGATGCAAAATACCAGAAATCTGTTGGCTTTTATAAAGAGTATTTGGGGTCAAAGTTTACAGTTACCAGGCCATAAAGCATTATTTACTTCCCTCACCCAAGTCTGTTGCCATGTGTTGGAGCAAGATGGCTGCCGATGTTCTGCCTTCCTCTTCCCCTTAAGGCTCCATGGTCAGGCTCTTGTCTCTCTCTATGGGGTTTGATTCTTTCCAGGCTCAGCTGCTTTTTTCTCTCAAACAAGGCCAGCTATGAACTGTCAGGTAAATAGCTCATCTCTTTTCCCAGGGCATTCTCTCCTTCCTTAAGAACGAGCTCTTCTGTGTGCTTACTTCTGAGGGCTCCAGTTCAAAAATTCCACATCAGAACTCCAATGTCCTTTGTCATTTCTTTTATCTGTGAATCCCCAGATTCAACACCCTACAGACAAGTCCCAACCAAAGTCCTACTCATTATTTAATCAATTAAATGTGATACCTCTGACAGATCAATTAACAAACATAATCCAATAGCTATTTTTGGAATTCATAAAAAATGCTAAAATGTTACAGTTACACACAAGGGTTTTGTAAGCTCACAACTTTTCTAATTGAATAAAAAATTAAAACTAAAAAAGAAAAAGAAAGAAAATGTCCAGACACCATCAAGCATACTAATATATGCATCATAGGAATCCCACAGGAGAAGAGAGTACTAAAGTTCCAGAAAATTTTTTGAAGAAATAATGGCTGAAAGCTTCCCAATCTGAGGAAGGATATGAATATGCAAATCCAAAATGCCCAATGAACACCAAACAAGATGAACCCAAAAATATCTACAAGATACATTATTATCAAACCATTGAATGCCAAGGATAAAGAAAGAATCTTCAAATCAGCAAGAGAGTATAGACATGTCACTTACAAGGGTTCCATAATAAGATTAACATCAGGTTTCTCAACCAAAACCATGGAGGTCAGAAGGCAGAAGGAAGACATATTTAATGTTGAAAGCAAAAAAAATTCTTATCCAAAAATAATTTATCTGGCAAAACTGTCCTTCAAATATTAGGAAGGAATTAAGACATTTCTGAAAAAACACGAGGGAGTACATTACCATTAGGTTTCTTTTATATGAAATGCTAAAGGGAAAATAACATGTTGAACAGAAAGGACGGTAGGCTATAACTTGAAGCTGTATGAAGAAATAAAGACCTTGACTGTAACTAGCTACAGGTTACAATAATAACTCTATTATTGTTGCATTTTTTCAATTTTAATGCTGTCATTGCAAAAAAAAATTTATTAGAGAAGTTGTGAACTTAAAAAATAATCATGGACATCTGCAGACTTCCCATCCAACACCTCTTCACCAACACACTACATTGTTGTGGAACATTTGTTACAGATTGTGAGATAATATCATCAGAGTATTACCACTAACTATGGTCCATAACATACATTTGGTGTATTTTTTTCCATACTCACTATTATTAACACAATACATCTTTGGCATTAATGCAAGAATATTACAGGTTGATGCTAATTATAGTCCATATGTTACATTAATTATATTTTCCTATGCTTTTCCACATTCCTAACACCTTGCAATAGTGATGTACATTTTTTATAGTTCATAAAAGGACATACTTTTATTTGTACTATTAACCACAATTCTCATCTACCTCTGGGTTCACTATGTGATTCAATCCCTAGATAATTTACTAGCTTTCTTTCAATTGACATTTACATCCCTAGCTATCCTTTTCAGCCACAATCCCATTTATAAAGCATCAGCATTAGTTCTACTCATTATAAGGTGTTATAATCAACTCTAACCATTTACACACTTTTACAGTCAAGATAATTAAAATTTCTACATACTTTAAGAATCAGAACCCCTTCTCAGCCCTCTTCTTATCTCCTAATAACCTCTACTCTAGGTTTTCACTCCATGCATTTATTCTTCATATTTAGATGATATTAGTGAGACCATGCAATATTTGGCCTTTTGTGTCTGGCTTATTTCACTTAGCATAATGTCTTCAAGGTTTGCCATGTTATTATAAGTGTCCCAATTTCATTTCTTCTTACAACAGCATAGTATTCCATCATATGTATATATCACATTTTATTTATTCATTCATCAGTTGATGGACCCTTGTCCTTGTGTTGATTCTATCTTTGGCAATTGTGAATAATGCCACTATGAATGTCAGTGTGCAAATGTCTGCTTGTGTCACAGTTTTCAGTTCTTCTGCATATATTCCTAGTAGAGGAATTGCTGGATGATATGGCAGTTCTATATCTAGCTTCTTGAGGAACTGCCAAACTGTCTTCCACAGAAGCTACACCATATTTCATTCCCACCAACAGTGTAGAAGTGTTCCTATTTCTCCACATACTCTCCAGCACTGATTGTTTTCTGCTTTTTTTTTTTCTTTATAATGGCCAGATTTGCATTTTCCTAATAGCTAGTGATAGTAAACATCTTTTCTTGTGCTTTTTGGCCATTTGTATTTCCTCTTTGGAGAAATGTCTATTTAAGTCTTTTGCTCATTTTTAAACTGAATTGCTTACTCTATTAGTGTTGAGTTATAAAATCTATCTACATAAAATCAAAATCAAACCCTTATTAGATATGTGATTTCCAATTATTTTCTTGCATTGGGTGGGTTGCCTTTTCACCTTCTTGATGAAGTCATTTAACTCACAAAATTGTTTAAGTTTGAGGAAGGCACATTTATTCCTATATTCTTTCTTTGATTGTGATTTCAGTGTAAGGTTTAAAAATCCACCACCTACCACCAGGTCTTCTAGGAGTTTTATGGTTGTAGATTTTATAGATTAGTCTTCGATCCAGTTTTAATTAAAATTTTTATAAGGTGTGAGATAGAGGTTTTCTTTCTTTCTTTTGAGTATGGATATCCAGTTCTTCAAGCACCATTTGATGAATAGACTATCTGCTCCAGCTGGATAGCTTTGATAGCCTTGTCAAAATCACTTAACAATAGTTGTAAGAATTTCTTTCTAAACCATCAATTCTGTTCCATTCATCTATGTATCTATCTTTATGCCAGTACCATGCTGTT
Source organism: Cabassous unicinctus (assembly GCA_029593785.1). Taxonomy (NCBI): domain Eukaryota; kingdom Metazoa; phylum Chordata; class Mammalia; order Cingulata; family Chlamyphoridae; genus Cabassous; species Cabassous unicinctus. The sequence continues at coordinate 11,691 of JAQZBX010040723.1, read as the reverse complement.
TTTACCACTGCAGCTGCATAATAAAATTTAAATCTGGAAGTGAAAGTTCTCCAACTTTGCTTTTCCTTCTTAAGACATTTCTGGCTATTCAGGGCCCCTTATCCTTTCAAATAAATTTGATAATTGCATTTTCTATTTCTTTGAAAACTGTTGGTAGAGCTTTTATTGGGTGGGATTGCATTGAATCTGAATATCAATTTGAATAGAATTGACATCTGAACAATATTGAGTCTTTCAATCCATGAGCACAGAATTTTCCTCCATTTATTTAGGTCTTTTATTTTATTTTTAATTTTTTAAACAAATCAATTTTATTAATATGTATTAATAAAGCATACAGTTCATCCAAAGTGTCTTTAAATTTCTTTTAAAAATGCACCATAGTTCTCTGAATACAAGTGCCTTACGTCCTTGGTGAGGTTTATTCCTAAATATTTCATTTTTTAGTCATTATTATAAATGGAATTTTTTCCTGACTTCCTCCTCATATTTTGCATTGCTAGTATATGGAAAAACTAGTGATTTTGTGTATTAATCTTAGATCCTTCCATTCTTCTGAAATCATTTATTAGCTCTAGCAACTGTGTTGTAGTTTTTTTGGGACTTTCTAGGTATAGAATCATATCATCTGTGAATGGTGAAAGTTTTGGTTCTTCCTTTCTGATTTACATGAATTTTATTTCTTTTTCTTGCCTGATTGCTCTAGCTAGAACCTCTAACATTATATTGAACAACAGTGGTGACAGTGGGCATGCTTATATTGTTCCAGATCTCAACAGGAAAACATTGAGTACAATGTTAGCTGTAGGTTTTTCATACATTGCATTTATCATATTAAGAAAGTTTCCTTCAGTCCCTATCATTTGTAGTGTGTTTATCAAAAAGAGGATGTTGTATTTTGTCAAATGTCATTTCTGTGCCAATCAATTGGATCATGTGATTTTTCTTCTGTCATTTATCAATGTGAAATATTATGCTGATTGATTTTCTTGTGTTGAACAATGCTTAAATGTCTGGTATAAAAACCACTTGATCATGATGAATAATTCTCTTAATGTGTTGTTGGATTCAATTAGCAAGTATTTTGTTGAGGATTTTCACATCTGTAGTCACTAGGGAAATTGGTCTGTAATTTTCTTTTTTTCATAATATCTTTATCTGGGCTTTGGTATTAGGCTTCATAGAATGAGTTTTGTAGTGTTTCTTCTTGTTCAATTTTTTGAAATGTTTAAGTAAATTCGGTATAAAATCTTCTTTGAATGTTTGTTAGAATGGTCTAGTGAAACCATCTGGTCCTGGACTTTTCATTTTGGGGAGGTGTTTGATCACTATTACCATCTCTTTACCTGTGATTGTTTTGTTGAGGTCTTCTATTTCTTCTAGGGTTAGTGTAGGTTGTTTGTATGTTCCTAAGAATTTTTCCATATCATTTACATTGTCTAGTTTGTTGGTGTACAGTTGTTCATAGTATCCTATTATGATATCTTTGACTTTTGTGGGGTAAGTAGTAATGTCTGCATTTTCATCTTTTATTTCATTTATTTGCATCATCTCTCATTTTTTTCTTTGTCAGTCTAGCTAAGGGTTTACAATTTTGTTAATCCACTGAAGAACCAACTTTTGGTTTTGTTAATTCTCTCTAATTTTTTTGGTGTTCTCAATTTCATTTATTTCTGCTCTGACCTTAGTTATCTCATTCCTTCTGCTAGCTTTGGGAATAGTTTACTGTTCTTTTTCTAATTCCCCCACCTGTGCAGATAGGTCATAGATTTTAACTCTTTCTTCTTTTTTAATGTAAGCATTGAAGGCTATAAATTTTCCTCTTAGCAATGCTTTAGCTGAATCCCAAAGGTTCTGATATACTGTGTTCTCATTTTCATTCATCTTGAGATATTTATTTATCTCTGGAAAATTCTTCTTTGACCCACTGATTAAAGTGTGTTGTTTAATCTCCCTATATTTGTTACTTTCCACAATTTCCACGTTGTTGATTTCCAACATTCTATTTTGATCAGAAAAAGTGCTTTGTATGATTTTGAGATTCTTGAATTTATTGAGATCTGCTTTGTAACCCAACAAATGTCTACCCTAGAGATAGATCTATTAGCACTTAATGGATCTGTTTTAAGGTGCAATATTCTATATACGTCTATTAGGTTTAGTCCATTTATCATATTATTCAAGCTTGCTGTTTCTTTTTTGATCCTCCATCCATATGTTCTGTCCAATGCTGAAAGTGGTGTATTGTAGTTTCCAAGTATTATTGTAGAGACATTATTTTATCCCTTCAGTTTAGCCAGTGTCTGCTTCATGTAATTTGGAGCATCCTGGTTTGTTGCATATAAATTTATGTTTGTTATGTCTTCCTGATGAATTGTTTATTTTATTAATCTATTATGTCCTTCCTTGTCTATGGTAACAGTTTTCCCTTTTTTATTTCAAAAGATATTTTTATGGATCTTGACACTTGCTGTCTATATCAGTTACTATGCTTTATTTTTAATTTTTAATTTTTAATTTTTAAAAAGCTATTTAGAAGAAATAACTGTTGTAATATGTGGGCTTTTTTGGGACTTGGGAATCATCCTGTGTGACATTGCGGTGACTATTGCATCCGATATAATTATAAATACTCCAGCTTTTTTTTTTTTTTTTTTTTTTTTTTTTTTTTTTTTTGCTGTTGTTGTTACTGCATGCATGGAACACCTTTTTCCAGACTTTCACTTTCAAACTATTGTTACCTTTGGGTAGTGATTATGCTACCTTTGCACGGTCAGGGTACTGCGGCCGTTCAAAATGTGTCACTGGGCAGGGTCTAAGGTGAGTCTCTTTTAGACAGCATATAGATGGCTCAGATTTTCTTATCCATTCCACCAATGTGTTTCTTTTGATTGGGGAGCTTAAACCTTTAACATTCAATGTTATTACTGTAAAGGTAGTTCTTATTTCACCCAAATAAACTTTGGGTTTTGTATGTCTTTTTATTTTCACCAGGGTTTTGTATGTCTTTTGACACTTTTAGTTATTTTTACTGATATAATCTTAATTTCTCATTTCTAGACTGTCTTCCAATCCTCTCCCTCTTGTCTTTTCTTTTCAGGTTGTAGCACTCTCTTTAGTATTTCCTGTAAAGCTGGTCCCCTGGTTACAAACTCTCAGTTTCTGTTTATCTATGAATATTCTAAACTCATCCTCATTTTTAAAAGATAATCTTTCTGTATATAAGATTCTTGGCTGGCAGTTTTATTTTCTCTTCAAATACCTTACATATATCATACTACCGCCATCTTGCCTCCATGATTTCTAATGTGAAATCAGCACTTAATCTTATTGGGTGTCCTTTGTATGTGATGCATTGCTTTTCTCTTGCTACTTTCAGAATTCTGTCTTTGTTTTTGGCATTTGACATTCTGATTAGTATTTGTCTTGGTTTACGTCTATTCAGATTTATTTGGATGGGAGTACATTCTGCTTATTGGACATGGATAGTTATGTCCTTCAACAGGGTTGGGAAATTTTCTACCATTATTTCTTCAAATATTCCTTCTGCCCCATTTGCCTTCTCATCACATTCTGGGACACCCATAGCATGTATGTTTGCACATCTTTGCATTCATTTAGTTTTCTGAGACCCAGGTCAATATTTTTTTTCATTTTTTTCTTCATCTGTTCTTTTGTATGTTCACTTTCAGAGGACATGCCTTCAAGCTCACTGATCCTTTGCTCTGCTTCCTCAAATCTGCTGTTATATGCCTCCAGTGTACTTTTAATTTCATTTATTGTACCTTTCATTCCCATGAGATCTGCTATTTTTCTATATATGCTTTCAAATTCTTCTTTGTGCTCACCCAGTATCTTCTTCTTCTTTTTTTTTTTCTTTCTATTTTCTATTTTTAAAACCCAAGACAGGGAGGGGCTCCAGGTCTGCCCTGACCCTTCCCGAGAACAGCCCCAGCCCACCCCACAGGCTCTGCACAACAAACCCCCGCAGCTGCAGAGAAGGGCCAGCCTGACCTCCCAACTCTAGCTTGACACTCCTGGGGCCTCAGTTTCCCTTCTTGTAAAATGGCCGCTCTCACAAGGTGTCCCTGAAGCTCCCGGGAACAATGGATTGGGAGGGAGTGGGATGTGGCAGGCTCCTGAGTAAGACAAGCCACTCATCATCTACCTGCTCATAAAGGGAAAGAAGAAATGAAACGTCCCCATACACACCACAGCGAGATGGCCCCTCCACGTCCAGAGCCCTGGACTTCCCTGCACACTCCCACCCTGCTGAGACTGGGGGGTGATGGGGCTGGTGTGCAGGTGACTGTGGGTGAAGACACTGTACCTGGGACCAGGGGACAGGCCCAGCCTGGGGATAGGGTGGGGTCTTCAGGGAGTTCTTGGGATGGCCTGGTTGTGGGGAGGCCTGGAGGAGGGAGGTTGGAGCCCCCAGGACTTAGCCCAGCATCAGAGGCTGCCCCCTGATGGACAGCGGTGCCGCAGCCTCCCTTCTGGGCCTCCCATCTCCAGCCAGGCCCAGCTTCCCACTCCTGCACCTGCTGCAGAGCATCAGCGTCCACAGGCTGAGAAGGGACAGGGCACACCGCCGGTCTCCCCAGCACCCCGTGGGGCCTGGGCAGCCTCCCCACCCAGCGCTGCTCATTTCCTCCCCGCTCGTGTCGCCTCAGTTTACCCTTCCCTCCCCGGCTATCCAAGGTGTTTAAGGCCCTGCTGCTGCAGGCCCTGCGTCTCCAGGCGTGGAGCGGCTAGCCGTGCCCCTCGGCCTTCGCGTGCGCTCTTCCCTCCGCTTGGCTCTCCTTCAAGCCCAGTCTGTCCGTGCTTCACCGTCCAGGTTTTTGCACACTGTTCTGTCTCCCCGACTGCTGCTCCATTCGGCAAAGTCCTCCTCATCCATAGAGACCCACGCACGCAGACGCCATCTCTCCCCATCTCCCCGATACAGCTTCTCGCTCCAGGCTTCTGAGCCGCCCAGACCTGGGACTGAGCTAGCATCTCTGGCCGCCAGCCGTGTGACCCCTGGCATGGCCTTCCCCTTCTCTGAGCCTCAGTTTCCCCATCTGCAAAATGGGGCCAGGGATCCCGCCCCTCCCTCCCCCGGGGGTCACTGAGAGGACCAGACAGGACGGTACACAGTGCCTGGCACACCGCGGGTATTGAGGAAACGCAGCTTTCATTCCTGACTGTCACAGCACCAGCTGTGACGCATCTGTGCAGGAGCCAGCTCCCCAGCTCCACACACAGGCACACTCCTGCCTTGGGCCTCACCAATCAGCAAGTCTCTGTCCCCAGATACCACACAGCTCTCTCTTCGCTGCTGCCCTTCGCCTTTGCTCAAAAGCCAGTTTGAAATGGCAGCTACCCCAGATGCAAATCACCTGCTTTGATGTACAGCAGGAAGTCCTGAGAAGGCCACCTCCCACCCCCACACACGCGTGTGCATGCACCGGGCAAGGACTGCGTCTGTTTCCCAGCTGCCTAGAACAAGTCACCAAGCGGGGCCTCGGACAGCACTGGTTGAGAAAGAGACAGCGAACACACGTGGCCCATGCTCGGGCCACACGCACACGTGTCCAGCCGTGACACATGAGCACACTGCCCCCGCACATGCGTGTCCAGCCGTGAGCACGCTGCTCCCACCGGGGGCCTCCCTGAGCCCCTCTTTCCTTTCAAGGCCTTTCTGTGCAAGGCAAAGGCCCCAGGAGCACCTCCACCGTGCTCTCTGCCCAGCCAAGAGCACTTCCCTTGCCCTGGAGCGGTGCCAGCGCGGGCCTCCCGCCAAGCTTGCTTGGGGGTCATCACTGCCTCCTGCCAGATGAGAAGCCCCAGAGAGGAGTGGGAAGCACCGTGCTAAGCGGTGCTAAGCTGCCCCGTCCCCACCAGTGTCTTCTTAATATCTTTAATCTCTTTAGTCTTCTCATTGAATTTATTAAGGAAATTTGTTTAAACCTCTATGATTAGTTGTGGCTACTCTTTAATGTCATCTGGAAGGTTCTCTTGTTCCTTTGAGTGGGACATATCTTCCTGTTTCTAGGTATGACTGTAATTTTTGGTTGGTGTCTTTTCCTCTGGTTACTAGATGTATTTTTTCTGGGCACAGTTTCTCTCTTTAGTTTATGATGTCTTTGCTCTTTCTCCCTTGCTAGTTGTGTAATAGGAGCCAAGGATGTGGTTTTTACTGTGAACTGTGGAGTCTAAATCTCCCTGTGTCACTCCAGAAACCACTGAAGCTTCTTCCACCTTTTATCCTACACCAAGGAGAGGGAAAGAGCTTCAGTGGTGTGCAGTAACCCAAGCCATGCAGGTCAAGACCATCTGTAGTTGCCCTGAGAGACTGATGAAACTTTACACACCTTCCTCCCCTGTCTGGACAGGTATGGAGCTGCATGTGTGGGCAGCAAACTAAGCCATGCAGGTCAAAACTGACCTCAGTTGACCACATAGATTAATGTATCTCTTGCCCCTTCTTCCCCTGCAAGGGGTGAGAATGGACCCTCCAGTATGCCCAACAATCTAATTAATGGCCAAAAATGCCTGCAGTTGCTCTGAGAGGCTGAGTGAGTACTATCTCTTCTGCCTTTTTAGGGGTACGGATGGAAGCACAGGTGCCCAAAAAACTAGTCCCTGTGGGCCAAAAGCACCTGTGGTTGCACAGAGAGGCTGAAGAACCACAGCCTACTCCTATCCTATTGGGGGGTGGGGATGGATTCAAACATGTCCAATTAACCAGTCTGTTTCTGTTGAAACACCTGCAGTTGACTGGGGAGAGGCTTTATCAGATCCTGTCAGCTTCTTTTCTGCCAGAGATGGGGCTGCAGTCTAGGCTAAGGCTGTCATCCAATCTGGGTGGAAACAATGACCAGAAATTTCACTACACTTATGAAAGATATACATATACATGTCCAAGAAACAACATAGCACAATTAGAATAATCTAATAGACCTAATGTGAGACAAATGAGAATGTCAAAAACAAAAAATAAAGAGGGAATTCTGAAAATCAACAGGAGAAAAAGCTATTTGTCATGTAAAAGGGATCCTCGAATAGATTAAGTGCTGATTTTTCATCAGAAAACAGAGAGGAAAGAAGGCAGTGATATCACATATTTAAAGCACTGAAAAAGAAAAACTGCCAGCCAAAAATTCTTTATCCAGAAAAACTGTCCTTCACAAATGAGGGAATTTATATCTTAGGAAAATGGCATCAGAGGAGGAAATTAGGGTTCAGTTCACTTGCATAAACAGTTGAGGAGAGGCAAAAAATTGTCTGAAGGAGCATATTTGGGGAACTGTAGACCAAGAAAATGCCATGTATATTATCCAGGAGGGTGTTGGGACAGGGAAATGAAGAGGCTAAAAAGAAAAGCATGAGTTACTAGACCTGGCAGCTGGGAACTGCCTATCCACCAGCTTTGAGAAGAATATCTTCAGTAGAAGCTGTAACTGACAGCAGCCAACTGAGAGGAGAAAATTCATATACCTTTTTAGGAAAAGAAACGGTGTGGTGGAGGGCTTTGTGGGTTTTTTTTGCAAGTTTAAGCAGCAGGGCCTGGCTTTGAATTACAGCTCTAACTGGTTCTGAAAAGCAAGCCCGTAAAGGTTGAAAGAATCACATCCATGAAAAGTGTGCCAAAAGAGCACCATCTGACTTGCAGGCCAGGAAAGTGAAAGAAAAGAAGACATCTTGGAGTCTCTCTTGTCCTTATTCCCGGGCTGACTTGGATATGCTCTGTGCCCCATTAGTGTGTCCCTGACCCTGTGTTGATAATTTAAACAGGGCAATTTATGTGTTTTAGAATATGTTTGAACTATAACTAAAAAAAGACCCATGAAGAAAAACACTAGGCAAGAATGAGAAATTGACCATCAGAGTAAATTCACTAATATAATCAGATTCCTAGACATCAGCAAAAATTACAAGTCATACTAAGAAACAAGATGATATGGCCCAGGAGAACAGGAGACAGGAGAACAGAAATAGAAACTAAAGGGGAAAAAAATTAACAAGGTCCCAAAGAATTGAATGACAGTAGAAAAAGCACAAACACGTATGTTATGGGTGACCCAGAAAGAGAAGAGCATAGAAAGAGGGCAAAAGAACAAATCTGAGAATGTTTTCTCATGACCAATAGCAAATATATAGCACTAATATGGGATGGTAAAAATCAGATGGGTTGGGGTAAAATACACCAAATATAAGATATTGGCTATAGTTAGTAGTAGTATATTGATGATGTTCTTTCATAGTTTGCAATAAATGTTTCACAGCAATGGAAGATGGTGGTGGTGGAGTGATGTATGAGAGACTTGTATGATGATATATATGTTTGTTTTGTAAGTTCACAACTTTTACTATACACTTATTGTTTATGGATGTTCATATATGAACAATATATATCAATAAAATTTTTAAATATAAAAACAACATAGTACTGGCACAAGGATAGACATATAGAACAAAGAAATAGAACTGAGAGCTTAGAAATTAACCCTCACATTTATGGCCAACTGATTGTTTTTTGTTTTTTTTTAACTCTTAGTGTTTTTTTAAAAAAATACTTTTTTATTTTTATTCATCCCCCTTCTCTTCTGTCTGCTCATTGTTTGCTTTCCTTCTCCAGGAGGCACCGGGAACCAAACCCAGGACCTCCCACATTAGAGGTGAGTGCCCAATGTCTTGAGTCATATCCACTCCCCACTGACTGTGTCACTTCTTGGCTGGTGGAATCTGCTTATTTTAGTGGTGGTGGCATCTAGCTTGCTGCAGTTCAGGTGGTATCTGCTCATCTTCATTTTATTAAGCACCAGGACCTGAAACCAGGACCCCCATGTGATAGGCAGGTGCCCAACTGGTTAAGCCACATCTATTTTTTTAGAGCAGTTTTGAGCTTACAAAACAATCATACATAATGTGAAAAATTCCCATACATCACCCCTCCACCAACACCTTACATTGTTGTGGAACATTTGTTACAGATTATGAAAGAACATGATCACTCTGTTATCATCAACCATGGTCCATACCATAAAACTTGGTATATTTTTCCATACATCCCCTATTATTAACACTCTATATTAGTATTGTACATTTGTTATAGTTTATCTGAGTAACACTCTCATATTTGTATTGCTAAGCACAGTCCATCTTCCACCACATGGTTCACATTGTCACTGTGTTATATAGTCCCATGCCTAGTATATTCTATTATGGTGAACTGATTTTTGACAAGTGTGCCAAGCCCATTCAATTGGAAAAGAATAGTCTGTTCCACAAAATGTGATGGGAAAAGTGGATCGACATTTAGAAAAAATAAAAAGAAGGAGAACCACTACTTTACATATTATATAAAAATCAACTTAAAATGGATCAAAGACCTACATATAAAAGCCAGAATGATCAAAATTTTAGCAAAAAAGAAAAAGTAGGGAAGCATATTCTGGCCCTTGTATTAGGCAATGGTTTATTAGACTTTATACCCAAAGCACATGCCAAAAAAGAAGAATAGGTAAATGGAACTTCATCAAAATTAAAACCTCTTATGGAATTTGTCCTCCTGAGAGTGACAGAGTTGGACTTAGTTATGGCATCCCCACACATGGCTCATATGTCCCCTCTATTTGAACCTATACTTGGTTGTGGAGTTGGTAGGTGTATGTCTAAGAGACTTGAATCTTTAGGCTGTCCATGTGCCAGCTAGACCCTGAGCCTCAGCAGAGTTGCAAAACCTAGTATCCAGTTCATTGGACTCACCCAAGACATCTAACAAGGTGGTGAGGATTAAAAATCACCATACCAAGGAAACAAGAGAGCTTACAGCTGTAAGCAAGGGAGTTCCATCCATCAGCTGTATGAAATTGAAGTCCCCTCTCAATTAGAGGTGGAGTGGACATCACCATACCAGAATCCTCAGGATTGGGGAATGAACTATGAACTAGAGTGGACTTGCTGGTATTCTCCAACAGACTTGTCATGATTCTAGCAACGGAAAGAATTATAGCATTGAAGTGGAGGCAATGGCCACTTGAAGCTCTGGGGGCAGGGGAGGGAAAGACAGGTATAATGTGGGGCCTTTTTGGGACTTGGAAATCATCCTGAATGGCATTGCAATGACATATATACGCCATTACATATCTTCCCATACCCTGGAGAAGTGTGTGGGAGATAGTGTAAACTACAATGTGAACTATGGTCTATGTTCAATGGCAATGCCTGAGGTTGTGTTTATCAATCACAATGAATGTGCCACACTAATTAAGGAATTTGTTTATGTGGGAGGGTGTAGAAAGTATGGAGAGTGGGGCATATGGGAATCCCTGTATTTTTTGTGTAACAGTTGTATAATTTAATATCTTTAAAAGAATAAAAATATATATTTAAAAAAAACTTTTTTTCTTCAAAGAACTTATCCTGAAAGTAAAATGACAACCTACACAATGGGAGAAAATATTTGGAAACCAAATATCTGATAAAAGTTTAATATCCAGAATATATAAAGAAATCTTTCAACTTAACAGCAGAAAGATCAACAACCCAATATAAAATGGATAAAAGACTTGACTAGTCATCTCTCCAAAGAAGATACACAAATGGCCAGACTCTACATTAAAATATACTCAACATCATTGGCCTTCAAGAAATGCAAATCAAAACCAAAATGAGACATTTCCTTCCTATTAGAGAGGTTGCTATTAGGAAAACAGAAAATAACAGGTGTTGGAGAGAATGCAGAAAAATAGGAACACTCATTCATTGCTGGAGGCAATGTAAAATGTTGCAGCTGCTGTGGAAGATAGTTTGTTGGTTTCTCAGAAAGCTATGTGTAGAACCTGGTCATCCAACTAATAGGCATACCCAAAAGTATTGAAGCCCGAGACTCAAAGAGATATTTGCACACCAATGTTCATAGAAGCATTATTCACGATCAAAAAAGATGGAAACAATACAATAATTCATCAGCCAATGAAAGGATAAATGAAATGTGGTATATACTTACAATTGAATATTATTTAGCCCTAAAAAGGAACAGAATCCTGATACAAAAGACAACAAGGACAGTCCTTGACACCATCATATTGACTGAAATAATCCAGCCAGAAAATAACAAATAATGTATGACCTCATTGATTTGAAATAACTAGAATAAGCAAATGAAGTTCAATTAAATGCCATGACTACTGACAGAAAACAGGCTGCCTTGTTATGTATGGGATAGGCATCTCTATTCTCAAAACACTAAGATAAGAGCTGGTACAAGCCTGGTGGAGAAGCATTCTGTGTTTCAAGGAATGTATCTGGTATATGTCAGATAATGATTGACAAGGTCTGTTACGTGCAGGAATGAAAAGAAAACTGAACCATTAACCCTAAAGATTTGCTGACTTTGGTAACATGTAGCTCGCCACGTATCTATTATCTTTGCACATGCACATACATATTTTCTTTGTTCTAAAGCTAAATAAAAGCCACAATGTTTTATGCAGTGGCACTCTCCTCCCCTTGGATGCAAGGTCCCCCGACCCTGGCTATTTCTTGTTTCTTTCTCATCCATGGCACCATTTTCAAGTACCTAGTTCCTGAACATCAACATTTGGCACATGAACAGGGACTTGAAAACGCAACTTTTCTTTTGGTCAGGGCACAGTGGACCAAGGAGTTTCTGATGAGTGGTCTTCCAAAAAAAAAAAAAAA
>JAQZBX010040722.1:0-22582 GCA_029593785.1 Cabassous unicinctus | reverse complement strand
ATCAAAATTTGGGAGACACTGGGGAATGAGAGGGGGAAGGTGTCAAGGTACACTGGACACCCGATAATACAGTGATAAAAGAAAAAAAGAATAATTTTTAAAAGGATTTTTTTTTGTTTTTTTCCCATTTTTTTGAATGTCCCAATCCACTAATTATATTTCATTTTTAGTTTAGTTTCTTTTTTTTTTTCTTCTGAGTTTCCTTGTACTTATCTCTTGCATTTCAGCTTATCATTATTATTTCTTTTTCCTATTAATTGTAGTTCATTAGTATATGGGTTTCATGTTCAAGGAAGGTTTGGATCACAGAAGGGTTACAATGGGGGCTGCAGAAGTTCATTGTTGGGGGGTGTCTGGGATGGGGGATTCATGGGAGTAACTTCATCTGAATATACATGAAAGATATATAAAATTGTTCAAATGATCAAGGGATGGGGCATGGTCACAGAGGGTAGACAATCACTCAATAAATGAGGGAATCTGAATTCCCAGCCTGAAGAACTCTGCCACATTCTCCAAGGGAGCAGCAGCAGTCCCCTGAGTGCAGAGGAAGTGTCTGGCAAAAGAGGATGGCCCACTGATGGGTTCTTGTTATTGAGGACTAGCCTTATGAGCCTTTGCTCATGTAATTGAAACATAACCTACTGTGATGTGGTGCCTAAGGGTTGCCACCTGAGAGCCTCCTTGTTGCTCAAATGTGGCCTCTCTCAAAGCCAAACTCAGCATATGAATGCATTACCTTCCCCCCAACGTGGGTCATGACTCCAGGGGATGAGCCTCCCTAGCAACGAGGGATTAATACCAAGTGCCAACTGGGAACATGATTGGAAAAAGGCCTTAAATAAAAGGGGGACAAGGTAAAGAGAAATGAGTTGATGTGGCTAAGAGACTCAAAGAGAGTCGGGAGGTCATCCCAGAGGTAATGCTTACACACACCTCAGTAGGATCTCATAGAACACCAAACTGGATATCACCCCACACAGAGGGACCCCTGAGGGCTCTGGAGACACCCAGGTCCTATATAAGTGGGGATAGCCCCAGAGATTGATGCCTTATTAGTGAGCTCTTCTTTGGAATCTGTGCTACTGAGAGTGACAGCGTTGGACTCAAATAAATCCACCCTGCACATGGTCCATCAGTCCCTTCTATTCCAACCTATATGTGATGCTGGAGTTTTTAGGTGTACTTCCAGAGACTGGAGCCTCTGGCCTACCTATGTACCAGCTGTGCCTGGAATCTTGGTGGAGCTGCAACTCCTACCCTACAGCTCAATGGACTCATCTAAATCACCTGGTGAGGAGACGACGATGGGCAAAGGCCATCCCAGGGAATGGAGAGGGCCTGCAGCTGCAGGCAGGATAATCCCATCCACCGTATCCTTGGGATATAAGCCCTCTCTCACTTGGAGGTAGAGTGGACATCACCATCCCAAACTCCTCAGGATTGGGGGAGGAGCTATGGACTAGAGTGGACTTGGTGGTGTTCTGCTGTAGACATATTGTGATTCAAGCAATGGAAGAAATTGTAACAGTGAGGTGGAGCCGGTGGCCACTGGATGTTTTTGGGCCAGGGAGGGGAGGGGCAGGTGAAATACTGGGGCTTTTTTGGGACTTGGGGTTTGTCCTGACTGGCGTTGCGGCGACGGATGTAGGGCATTTTGCATCAGCATATACCACGCAGAACTGTGTGGGAGAGAGGGTGGTCTATGATGTGAAATGTGGTCTATGCTTGGTGGCAAGGCCCCAGGATGTGTATATCCATTGCGGGTGATGTGCCACACTGATGAAGGATGTTGGTGTGGGATGTTGTGGGAGGTCTGGGAGGTGGGGAACATGGGAATCCCTGTAATTTCTGAGTAATAATTAGGTAATCTAATCACCTTAAAAATATATATATATATATATAATATAATTTATGTAGGCAAATGCACATATATGCATACGTATTTATATATATCATCTTACAAATATTGGTATGTATTGTTAAAAATTTTTATTTTTACCCACAATAAAAAAAAAAAGTTATACATCAGATTTTTAGAGTGTTGGCATGGCAAAAACTACTTGTGCTTGAGATTTTGTGGCTAATAAATATTTTTACATGAGGCTTTAAGCTTAGCAAAGTATCTCCTGATATGGTAATGGCAGTTTTTAAGAGAATAATGTATTCTCCCTGAAAGTAGCAAAGAGCATTGGACCTTTTATCTTTTCTATCTACAACAGTTAATATTGAGTCCTGGAATTGGAGTTTGTCTAAAACTGCTTTTTACTTAATTAGATTCACTGGGATTTTACACACAATGTTGAAAGAACATCTATATTTAAAGAAGCTCCTAGACCAATCACATAATTGGCATCAAGGAGATGTAACATGGAGGAAAAAATATCTTCCAAAGCATTAGAAGTTAAGTTGCTGTTGAGAATAAAATATCAGCCTACTTATTTGTTGCAATAGGTGAAATTATCACTTTTCTCTCCAATTTGTGATAAGTTTTCCTTTCCTTGTCTTAATACTCAAATGAGTCTTGCTTAATGTTTTTTAAGGTATGTTAAAATTTTATATCTAATTTAAATATAAGAACTAATTATTTATGCAACTGATTTTTGTTAATTACTGAGAAAATATAATGTGCCAGTATGAGTTTAAGGTATCAGGATGCAGTGGTTATTCAAACAGAAAAAAAAAATTCTGTTTAGATTAACCTTATAAGTACCTAAACTAATGATTTAGAAGTCTAATATAGTCTGTTGTTAGTTCTATAGAGACAAAAGTGTACTATGACAGAAAATAAGTGGACAAATTTTACTGTATATGTGGAAGTTAAAGAAGACCATTTTAATAGCTTCTATTAATGCTGAGATCCAAAGAATTAGAAGATGTTACCATGATAAATGCTGTTACAAGAGGAAGGAGAAACATTAAGAAGAGTTTGGCAAGTTCAAGCCTCCTAAAAATTACTGGGTCTTGGTGGTGAACAGGAAAGGGAGAAAATAGGACACAATGAGGTTGAAAAGATGAATAGGGACCAAACCTTAAGGATATTATAGATCTTGATATGGAATTGGTGTTTTATTTAAAATAAAATTAGACAATTTTTTTTAATTAAGGAAGCTTCCCTCCAACAAAATATGTCAAAAATAAGATAGAAGATTTACTTGAGAATTGCTGTGTAAACATATGCTATATTGTACTAGTGGCAGAAGGTTGAAGAATATCTTATTCATTTATCTTTCTATTTCAGCACTAAGCACAAATGCTTTGCACAGCAGGTATTCAGTAAAATTCACATAAAATTTTGAATATAACACCAAATTAATCAGCTCACAATTTTGAGACTAGAATAAGTCCAAAATCAAGATGTCACCAAGGTGATGCTTTCTTTTTGAAGACTGGTATGCTGGGACTGGCTGCTGGATCCTTGGTCTGGGGCTCTATGTGGGTCTGTTACATGGCTCTTCCTGCTTCAGATGAACTTCACCTTCTTGTTTCTTCTGATTTTCTATCTGTCTAAATTTCATTTTCCTTATAAAGAACTACAGTAATAGGATTAAGATCCATTGTTACTGAGGTGACAAATCTTTAACTGAAGCAATCTCACCAAAAGGTCCTACTTACAATGGGTTCACACTCCCAGGAATGGACTAAGTTTAAGAACATCTTTTTCTGGGGTACACAAAGCATCAAACTACCACACTCAGGACTCCAAAAAGACATGTTCTTTCTACATACAAAATACATTCATTGCATCACAACATCCCAAAAGCCTTAAGTCATTTCAGTAACAATGCTAAGTACAAAATCTTATCAAAATTGATTATGGTATGGTCTGCCCTGGGGCGTAATTCTCTCTCTATGGACCTGTGAAATCTAGAAAAAAAGTTATCTGCTTCCAATATACAGTGAAAGGACAGGCATAGGCTAGACATGCCTATTCCAATAGGGAGAAACTGGAACAAAACCAGGCGTCATAGTGCACAAACAATTCTGAAAACCGGCAGGGAAAGCCCCATCATATTTCAAGGCCTGAGAGTCAATGATGCATCAATATTTTGTCCTCTGAGCCTGATGGATTGGCGGAACCACCCTTTCTACACACTGGTGCAGTGGCCATGCTCTTCCCAAACACTGCAGTAATGATGTCACACTCTCCGAGCATCTGGGTAAGTCAAGCTCTCTGCTAATGCCTGGGCATAGGCCCTTCCCTCTCCAAGCACTGAGTGGCAGCCAGGGTCTATGTGAACCTCAGGGCACACATGCCACCATCTCCAAGCATTGACGCTGTAGGAGACAGCTTGAAAAATAAGGCACAAAGACCATCCACCTCCAAGTGCTAGGGCAGATGGGACTTCCCCATCCAAGCTCAAGGATGAACCTGCCCTTCCAGGATAGACTCATTCTCTTGGCTTGAGAAGGTTCTTTTGGTCCAGACTTTGCTTTCCATGGTTCTACCCTTCAAGTAATTCTTCCTTCAATTTGCTCCTTCTCTGTCTCATTTAGTCCAGGCTGGCAATCATTCCACTCATAAAAATTTTACATGCAAAATCTTGGCTTTCATTGTACCTCACAGGGTCTAAACCACCAAGGAACAGACATTTCCACAGATCTTTTCTGCATAATAGCATTTTCATTCCTGACTTCCACTGGAATGCCTGGCTGTAAACAGTAAAACTGTTAATACAGGTATTTAAAGAGCAGTTGTTTAGACGTTCTATTGCCCCATTATTATTGTTTCAAGCAATATTACCCAATAATAGAACATAAGGAAGACGCACACAAGCCCTAACCCATTCCATATTATTACGAGTAACGGTAAAAGTATAATTAGTACTTATATTAGAAATGCGCCTCCGCCAAGGACTAACAGTGCAGAAAGCCGAGGCTAATTTCCACAGATGCGGCTGAGTGGGATGTCCCACCCTGAAAGGATTAGGCGGTGTAAATCCTCCCACATGTCAGATAATGGAAATATTTGCATGTGTACTTATACTTTGGTTCTCCCTATGCCATTTCAAGTTGAATGTTTGACCCTTTCCATGAGCAGAGCCTACAGGGCTCCAATTATTGACAATTTCATAGGAATTATTAATTAACACTTGTGGTTCTGAGCCATGACACACAGTCCATGGAAACACAGGACTGTTAGCATACACATAAGGAATCTGGCACATGGGAACCCCCACAGGAATTGGAATTTCATTTTGAGAAATATTGCCTCTAAATCCTTGTGCATCAAGTGCATATATAGAATGGTGATTACGGGTACCATTTTTTCTTAATACTTAACCATAATTGATAAAGCATTTTTAAACAATAATCCCCCTCTCCAAAACATATGGGCATGCCTTCCACTTCTGTAGAGTAATTATTTATCAATTTTCCTTCTTCCTCAGGCTTTTAGAGGAAAGCGAGAATTAATGGGCCCAGGAAAATGAAAAGACTGATTAATATAAACAGGGTAAGATTTGTTCCCCCAAGTAAACAATTCTAAAAGAGGTGAATGAGTAATATAAGATTAATATGTATAATTATGTGAAGGTGCACTACTTACTGCTGTGGTTGTCAAGGTAAGCATAGCAAGGAATAACTGTGTTAGAGTGACATTCTGCCTTTTAGAAGTTATCATCTTTTTTGCTTTTTGCGTCAGCTTCTTCGGCTTGATCATGTCTTGGTTTCAGACATCTGGACGGGACCTAAAGCTGGTCTTCTTTATCTATAATGATAAGAGCAAAACCTCGACACTACATCCTAACTTAACTTTTGCCTTCTCCCATTGATTATTATTTTCATTCCTTCACTAAACTAGTTGTTTAATACACTAATATATTTGGCTTATTATTGGCTAGAGTTTTGGATAGATATAAAATAAATGTTAATATATATATGTTTAATAAGCTTATACTGACAATTAGGGTGAGAAACATAAATAATATAACTAATTAAAATATTAAGTTAATATTGAACAATGTTACAGAATGACATATAAATAGAGCAGTTTTATATATATACTTACCAATATTTAGCTTTTAGCTGGGAAGTGTTGAAGTAGCAACTGATACTAGAGTTTTGGTTGAATGTTTTTAGGATTAATACATTTGATATTCTAGATGCCAACCTGTGAGTATTTTGCTAATTCCTGAGGAAGGGGCGAGCCTCCTCAGGAAGGAACACAACACTCCCTGGGCAGTACATTTTAAGGTTTATGCATCAATCCCTGGGAGAGTGGCCAGCTCCCCAAGGGAGGAATACAACACCTTGTGAAATGTACTTTATCATTTTTAATTTGTTACAAAACATCCTTGATGTGCTTACTATTCTAATCTCCAATATATTTCCTGAAATATGAAAAGTGTTAACTAGCAAGGCATTGGTTTGTTGATTAACAAAGTTTTCTGTATGATGGTTTACTTTTAGGCTTGAACAATACTTACCAGACTTGTTTTTTAATACATTTGGTTTCAGGACTGTTGAAACTTAAAACAAGAGATTTACATATACATTTAATAAAACATATTACTTAAGTATGAAATAGTAGATTGTACAACAATAGACATCCAATGAATAAACTTTTATTTCTTAACCATTTTAGATTCTTAGTAGCATGATTAGAATGACCTTAATTTCTTTATTTTGTATAGTTTGAGGCATAGGTAAAAACAAATTAGTATTTCCTTTTTGGGCTGTGGGGTAATACATTAACTTTTAATTTTAATACTTGCCTTGGTTTTGTTGTTGACATTATAATTAGAATTGGGGCTCTTGCTTACAGTGTTGAATATAAACGTGATTTATTGTTGGCTACTTTACAGAAAGGGGAATGTGGGCTGGCTTGACTTGTTCAAGAAAATATCATGGGAAGCGGGTGTGGCTCAATTGATAGAGCTACCGTTTACCATATGGGAGGCCCCGGGTTCACTTCCCGGGGCCTCCTTGTGAGGGCAGGCCGGCCCACGCGGCCCAGTGGGCTGATGCAGCAAGACCTCACAGCAAGGGGGAGATAAGCAGACACAGAAAAAACACACAGCAAATGGACACAGCAAACACAAGCAGCAAGGGGGGGATAAATAAATAAATCTTTTTTAAAAAAGAGAGAGAAAATATCAAAGAAAGCTTTAGCAAGTTTTAAAACAAAGTGATAGCGACATAAATGAATATTAATTTTTTGCAACAAACTAGCAATATTTGGGACCACTGCATGCTGCAGTGGTGTTATTTTATTTTACTATAATTTACTATTATGCACTACCCTGGCAGCCTTTAATGGCTGCTTTCTTTTTGCAGTTATAACTAAAATTTATGATTAATAACATTATATTTTTATTTAATATTATATTGAAACATTATTATATTTTCAGGAATTTTATACACTTTTAAAGTACTCATATGAAGTTTTTATTCATATAACTTTGTTATAAAATTAGAAAATATCTTTTAATTATTCCACAGTTTTAAATACTTCATTCAACTTATATAACATGAACTTATCTATTTTTAGTATGTTAACTTTTTTTTTTTTTTAGGTAAAAGACCAAGTTATTTGTGAAAGTTTGAAATAAAAGCTATCTTTCAGGATTTGATTTTGAGAAAGGAGGTTTGAACATTGTGTTCTTTTTAAAAGTGAAAGGACCTGTTTCTCCATGGAAACGATAAGCTTAAAGTACAAGAAGCTATTTTGATAAAACAGACTTTCTTTATTGCATACTGATTATTTAGGAGAAAAACTTTGTAAACTTTTACTAAAACAGACTACTGACTTGAGAAACTTTGAGAAAGAATATAACTTTAACTTTATATTATTATATTGTTTGACATTAAAGCTTTTACATTTTTATAGCTAGACTGCTTAAATTTTAATTAGCTTTGACCACAAAAATTCCTTTTTCACAAGCCTTTTGCACTTTTATATTCATTCAGGTTTTATCCCACATTTTACTTTGTTTTAATAACTAGTTATTTTATCTCAGGATAAAATTACTTTCTTTTCTTTAATAATAAAAGCACATTCTATATACCTTCCATACTTAAGTTACCACAATGATTTTGGAAACTGTTTCCAATCAAACTTCTGACAACATACAATTACCATCAACATTAAACAAACTTGTTAGAATAATGATTTAATTTGAGTATAACTATTTTTATTATTTTAAACTAATATCCATATTTATTTATTAATATAAGTGCTCATTTAATTTTTGGCCGTTTGAATAGAGCTCTTATAATAATTTTCATTTATCAATTTAATATTACCATCTGGAGGTATCAAAATATATGCTGACACTGAAAAAACAGACAAATACAAAAAGAATTATGACACACCAACAGAAACATAAAGCTTACTAATTTGACCCATAATTTTCACTTTTTTGGTATGGCTGTTTTCAAACCCTCCATCATTTCACATCTTTGATTTTACTGTTTTTAAGATTTTTTCTGGAATCTGTGTTACCTGTAATATATAAGCTTGTTCTTTGAAACACTTTTGTTCATAATCAGCAAACAGCCAGGACAACTTAAACAGCATAAATATAGTTAAGCTTTAATTTAGCAGTTTATACAGATATTTAACATGTATATTTTGGATTATTACTTTTTAAGAGTACACTTAGGCTCAAAGTTCAGGAGTAAGCTAGTGATTTAAAACTGAAAGTTCCTTTTAACACCTTAATAAAAATTTTGCACTTATTTTATTAATTTGGCCATACTGGCCCAACCAGATGTAGCATGGGAACAAAACAGAAAACACCAATGTTGCCAAGTTTTTCTACTCTTCTAGTGGTTTAATTCTATTATCCCCTATCTTCCCACAGACTTATCATTATGTAGGCAGTAGTAGGAGGTTGATCATTGTTGACTCACCTCAAGCCCCACATTGGGCGCCAGTATGTTGTTGTCAGTGTGAGGCGCAGAGGAAGAATCAGACAAGTTGATGCATATGAAGAAGAGGGCTGCAGCTCGCTCATGCAAAACAGCCCTGATGTTACTATGATTCACTCTTTTATTCAGTTTACAACAGTGCATATTATTCTCAGAATAGCCTAACCTTGCCCACAAACTGTTGTGTTCTTACTTCAGCAAGAACACTTCCTTCTCTGGCAGTCTACCAAGAAGCATAAGTGTGAACATTATTTCTTGCCCTAAAGGCTTGGGTCTTCACTAGTTTCTCAGCTTGGTGCGTGAGAGCGCTACCTGTTCATGAGTTCCCAGACAATCTTTCTTGGGAATTCAGACAATAACATCTGTGTGGTGAGTTCATTCTGCTCTGCCTCCTCCCACTGATATCTGCAGTATGCAGTGTCCTTGGAGACATTTACTAATGTTTCTCTGACAGCAAGCATACTTTTCGAATGCTTAACCATTTATGCTTTGACTCTCAGCATCTTCTCCAACACCTTCATGATGCAAGAACTTAACACTAAAGCAACAAATAGATAAGCGACCTGTTGTCCCTAGAGCTGCTTGCCCTTCCGAACACATCTTTTGAAATCTGTAGCTGCTGTGCTTTGGAACTCTTTTTTTTTGTTTGTTTGTTTGTTTTTGTTTAGGCATTGCTCCAAGTAGTGTTGGTGCTTCACAGCTGATGTTGGTGGAAGGATTTCAGGGTAGTTTGCAATTTTTTAGGATTATTGACAGGTTGCTATGGAGACTTGTTCACATCAGCAAGTATTTATGTGCCATACTACTCTTTGCATATATATCTAAGAGTCAAACCTATGAATCATAGGTATGTAAATGTTCAAGAGTACTAGAAAATGCAAAATTATTTCCTGTGGTAGTTTTGAGAATACATACTCCCAGAAGTAATATATGAAACCCCACTGGTTCATACCCTCAACATCACATAGTATTCTCACACTTTTTAATTTTGTAAATTAAATGTCATCTCATTTTTGGTTTCATTTGCATTTCCCTAATTTTTTATAATTTGATTACAGCTCCATATGTTTATTCATTATATCCTTTTCTTTTCGCTGAAATGCTTGCTCATGTGTTATACCCATTTTACTATTGGATTATTGGTCTTTTTTGTTTTTGATGTGTAGGTGTTCATTATATATCATTTAAAAAATTTCATCATAGTCTTATATATATGATCTATTTATGGCTTCTCTTATTAATTATTTTAAAGTGCTGTCATCACCATAAGCTCTAATATAAATGATGATGTGTATATTTAATTTTTTTTCATGATGAAAGCTTTTTGTGTTAACTTTAAGAAAATTTTACATACCCGAAGGTCACAAAGATACTCATATATGTTTCCTTCTAAAGTATTTCACATTTGGTTTTTAATATTTATATTCTTTACCAAACTGAGACTGGTTATGAACTCTGCTGACACCAAGTTTGCAAAGATAAGCTCTAGTTTTCTCCAAGATGATCAATACTTTTCACTATTAATTTTAGGTTTATGATTTAATTCAAATTATCTTTGTGATGTGTTATCAGTTGAGGTTCATTTCTATCCATATGGATATCCGGTTATTAATGTGTCTTTTGTTGAAATACTTTTCATTTTTTGTAATTGCTTTGGCATCTTTTTTGTGAAAATCAGTTGATATATAGCAGATGAATTTCTGAACTTTCTCTTCTGTTGCATTGAACTGCATGCCTACTTTTATGACAATACCATACTGTCTTGATTATTGTATCTTTATATTAACTTTTGGAATCTAGCAGTGTAGATTTCCAAAGTAGAGTTCTTTCACATGATATGTTAGATTTATTCCTATATATTTTGTTTCTTATCTAATTGGAAATAATCTAATTGGAAATAATGTTTTCTAATTTCATATTCAAACGTTTTTATTAGTAATGTAGAAAACATAATTTTTTATACATTGCTCTTTTTACCAGCATTATAGTAAAATTCACTAATTAATTCTAGTACTTTATTTTCTAACTACACAACCATATAAATTGCAGATAAAAAAGAGTTCAATTCTTCCTGTCCCAACTTGTGTACTTTTTCTTTT
This sequence comes from Cabassous unicinctus, assembly GCA_029593785.1. Lineage (NCBI taxonomy): Eukaryota > Metazoa > Chordata > Mammalia > Cingulata > Chlamyphoridae > Cabassous > Cabassous unicinctus. The sequence goes on along the minus strand of JAQZBX010040722.1, from coordinate 11,609 downwards.
TTTTAAATCCTGATTAGTACATTTAGTACTTTACTGAATAAAACAGAAAAGTAGAAATCATTGCCATCTTGCTAAACTTAGGAGGAAAGTGGTACAGTATTTTACCATTAATTCAATGTAAGCTTTTTATTAATGCACATCATCAAATTCAAGATGTATACTTTTATTCCTAAATTGCTGCCAGTTTTTATCATAATCAAGATGATGTTTGCCAAAACTTTCTACATCCACAGAGATGACCACATATTTTTTCTTTGCTTGTTTATTAGTGAATTATATTGACTGATTTTCTTTTAAACAAGTCTTATATTTCCTAAATAAATCCCAATAGGTCACGATAATTTATATTTTAATAATATTACTACGTTTATGATGATAACAAAAATGGCAGTGTAAAATACTCCAAATACCATCCCTTCACTAAAGCGATGATTAATCTGGAATGAAATTTTCACTACCAAACTTTTTGGAGCTCTATAACCGTAACTAAGGACCTAGAGGAAAATGTAAGGACCAAGATGGAGGTGTAAAACACTCCAGAGTGCTATTGCCCCAGAAACTATTTGACCAACTAGCACAGTCTAGCAGAGCCATATTCTTCAAAATTCTGGAAAACAGTTAAAGAGTTGCAGTAACAGAAAGAGTGCTAAGTCAAGAAAGCACAGTTTCATAAACAGTGGGAGAAGCCCATGGCACCCTTGCTTGCATCTCCCCCAACACCTTTGTGGTGTCCAGCCAGCCTGTGCTCCCATTGTGTTTCTCTAGTCTTATACTAGATGGAGCAGAGTAGCTCCAATGTGCATACTGGGCTGGCAGTATATCAGTGCCAGTCTATGGAGTGACAGCCTGAAAGACTGAATTTCTATCTCAAGCTCCTAAGATTTGCCTGCAGGTAAGTTAAAATAGGGTAAGAAACTATAATTCCAAGCAGCCTGGACAAAGGTTTATCTGCTTTTAGTCATACAAAAGAGTACCCTGGAGAGCTATAAAATTTATTTTAGAGGGAGTAGAAAGGGTATTCATATTTTTGTAAAAGGGAAATTCCTAAGGGTATTAAAAACAAGACTAAAAGAAGAAGCAGGCTCAGAAAAGACGGAAAGGACAAGGCAATTCACACTCACCTCAAGAATATTCTTTTGATAAGAGGGCTAAACTCTGAAGAAGAGGATCAGTCAACACAGAGCCAATTTGCAAAGACTGTGAAAAGTGGTCTTTGTATCTGTTTGTTTTTGTTAGGTCCTAGCACATAAGTTCATATCACTAGCTAGAAAAACCCTAGAGAACAGGTGGTTCAAGCACTAAATCATAGATTAATACTTTAAATTATTAAAATGTACAGGATGTAACAAAAGATTACAAGAAAAGGAAAGGAAAGAAATAGGATATGATTGCCAATTCAAAGGAACAAGAAAAAAAGATCAAGAAAGCATCAACAAGACAAGACTTTGGAAACAGAGCAAACCTTTTTTTTTTTTTTTTAAAGATCAGTATGCTTATGGAGATCAAAGAAAATACAGAGAAAGAACTAAAGAATATCAGGAAGAAATAAATTAGCTAAATATGAATCTCAATAAATAAAGGAAATTTTAAAAAGGAACCAAACAGGAATAATGGAGTTGAAAACCACAATAACTAAAAAGGAAAGATTCTCTTGAATGTTTCAACAGCATATTGGAGCAGGAAGAAGAAACAATCTGTGAATCTGAAGACTAGACACTTGAAATGATTCAAGATGAGGAGCAGAAAAGAAAAACAATGAAAAATAAAAATGAACAGAGCCTAAGAATATTGTGTAACATCATCAAGCATACCAATATATGCCTTATGGGAGTTCCAAAAGGAGAAGAAAGAGACAGAATGAATATTCAAAGAAATATTGGCAGAATACTTCCCAATCACAAAATACATGAATATGCATATTCAGAAGCACAGACGACTCTCAACAGGAAAATTTTGAAGAGAACCATGCTCAGAAACAAAGAAGTCAAATTATCAAATGCCAAGGATGAGGACAGAGTTCTGAACCTGGGAAGAGAAAAGCAACATGCATGTACAAGAGAGCCCAAATAAAAGTAAATGCTTATTTCTCATCATTAAACATGGAGACAGGAAGGCAGTTGGAGAAAATATTTAAAGGGCTAAAAGAAAACAATTGCCAACCAAGAATTTTATTTCAGGTGAGACTTAATTTAAGAAGTGTGGGAGACAGTAAGACATACACAAATAAACAAAACTGAGGGAGATCATCAGCACTAGACATGCCTACAAGTAATGCTAAAGGAGAATAGAGAGTGGATTGAAGCAGCATAAAGAAACAAAGACTTCCAGTGAACGAAACCATATGGGTAATTGCAAAGGTCAGTACTATTGTAACATTTGTATTGGTATGCAACTCCACATCTGACTTCTTAAAAATTCTGAAATGCAAATGCATAAAATTTAATGATTAATGTATGATTAAGATATACAATGTATAAAGATGGAATTTGTAACGACTTCATAAAAAACAAGTGAGGAAAGAGGGATATATGAACACTTTATATTATTGAAGTTAAATTGGTATCAAATAAACACTTTGCCTAATATTATTTTAATGTCGAGGGCAAAAGATTTAGAAACCTATTTCCTGTATACTCAATTTGATATTTATGAAGGAATTTGGAGAGCACAGTGTACCAGATTCTGTTTTGAACAACAGAAAAAAAAAAGTTCTTAATCCTTTCTTGTAGGTGTGAATCCATTGTTGGTTTGAGCAATACAATATGCTATTTTTGCTTAAGGTGTGGAGTGACTTGTTGAGTTTTGGACTTAACACTACTACTGTAGGAGTTGTGAAGAGAAAGCCACTTAGAGGAGTAAAAACTAAAAGCAAAAAGAACCTGGAAGAGAAAGGAGAGAACATGGCCATGTGACCAGAAAGCCTAGGAATCCTAAGGTTTCTAGCCATCCAGAATGCCAGCAAAATTTGGGGGAAGCAAGAATTCCAGCTTAAGAAATTGTGAGAGAAATGTTTGTTGGTTAAGCCAACCCACTGTGTGTTACTTATCATAGCAGCAGATAAAACTAGATTGGACTACACATAATTTAAATATTTTTGAAACCTGGAATCAAATTTCCAAAAGTCTAACTATTTCATATATTCTTTTCACCCAATAAAATGTGCTTACTAAGTTTCAAAGTTAAACCACATACACACACACACAATTCAATTCTTTTTATCACTTTCTAAGAACACTAAAAATAAGCTAGAGGATAATTTTGAGGAAAACCGATGGGTAAAATACCATCTTGCTGAACCCCACAACCCACTATAAGAAGTTTAAAATAGTTTATGTCACAAGAAAATAGTAAGAATTAAATTGTGGTTTACACATTTCGTTGTTTGCATATAACTTGCTAAAATTATTTGAAATATTTGTATAGTTTACAACGATGTCAATAACTCAATAGTTTGCAAAATGTAATAGGAACATTTAGCAAATTGTTCAAGAATGGCATATTATCTTTGTGGTCATATAGTCTGTGTTGCTTTCCTGAAAACCTCTTAGATGTCTTTGTTCCTTACAGTATAGATAAGAGCATTGAGCAATAGGATCTAAAGGTGTAGAACTGGGCAGCCATTTTGTCTCTCTCCAGGGAATAGGTTGAGCTAGGTCTTGAATATATGAAAGCAAGGATCCATAGAAGAGCATGACTGAGCTCAAGTGGGAAGCACAGGTGGAGAAGCCCTTGCACCTTCCAGAGGTAGAACAGATCCTCAGTATCGCCAGGAGGATGTTCAAATAAGAAATAAGAATGGCAAGTAGGATGGAGAGGATTATGAATCCCAGCATATGCACAAGGAATTATTTTTAAATCCAGGTGTCTGTACAGGACATTTTTACCATTGGCAGTACATCACATAAGAAGTGATCAATGATATTTTTACAGAGAAACTCAGGTGGAAAATGTTGGCAGTATGAACTATAGCATTTATGAAACCTCTTAAGTAGGCACAAGCAACGAGCCCAATTCAGAGAGACCTGGACATTGTACCTGAATATTGTAATGAGTTACAAATTGCCACATGGTAGTCATAAACCGTGGCTGCTAGCAGATACCACTCAGCATAGGCTACAACAAGGAAAAGAAGAAGTGGGCCCCACATCCATCTAAAGACATCCGTTTGTCTTCTGAGACACAAGTAGACAGGATTTCAGGGTTATACACAGATGTATATCAAAAGTTCAAGAAAGATAGATTGCCAATGAAAATGCACACGGGTGGGTGTAGGCAGGAATCAAACCAGATTAAGAGAGCCAGGGTCATGTTCCCTGACAAGGTTACCAAGTAAAGCATCAGGAATATTACGAATAGAATCAGCTGCAAGTGGGGATCTGTGGTGAAGCCCAACAAGATAACTTCAGTGAAGATAGTGCAATTTCCCACTTCCATGTACATGGAGGAAAAAAAACTTAATAATTATGAGGGAATAAGAAGCAAGCAAAGGCATCAATTTAGTCAATCACTGAGAGACATTTTTATTACTAACTATCTAGAAGTATAGAATTTCAGTCTGTGATTTGAGAAGACCAATGAAATAGACGTCAGAATCTGGATTTAAACTTAGGGATCTTTACTTTTTAACTGTGAAAGGGTGGCCAATCCCGTGTTCTCATCAGATATCTAAGTAATATGGAGGCCATAAAGTTTATCAATAGCCCCTGAAAACTCATCTAATAGAGCAAAGTAGACATACATGAAAACACCAAGCCAATGTTTGACACATTCTGAGTGCTCAAAAATTGTCAGGATCCTTCTGCATATTATTGAAAACTTCTTCTGAGCCAGGCATTTTGGAGATATGTATATAATTACCAATATAGAGCTACTTCTCCTGCCGTTTTTAGTAAAAATAGCAAAAATTATACATTACTCACTATGTGGCAGTTACTAAGTATTATACTTAATCCACTTAATATTCACAACAAGTTTACAATGTTCATATTATAATGATTCTCTTATTAGAGTTGATGAAACAGAAGCTTAAGGCATTTAAGTAATAATACCCATGGTTGCAAAGCTAAGTAAACACAAAACTGGTGTTGAAGCCTAGAATCTCCTTAATCAAGAACCCATGCTCTCAACTGGTAAACCATTTTCCTCTTTGATAAGTGAATATTTTTCTCTCTCTTGTTTTCCTTCCAAAGGTTACTAGCCCTCTGGTAACCTGTCTTATTCTTCCCTTTTAAAACACATTTAAATATATGTATCTTAAGAATGCTTTGTTTAAGAATATCTTGTTGTTGAATAAAATTCTTCGCATGGTTGGGCCAATTTTGATACTCTGGATGCTGAACATTAGGAAAATCCCATGGTTTGTTGTCAAGGCACTAAGGAACCATGAATCATTCAAAGTCTAAGTCTTGATGCTACAACGTTTCCCAGAGAAGCAAAGAGGGAGGCGAGGCAGCCATGTAAAATCATTATCATTACCAAATTAGAGCAAATGGCCTCAGTAACCAGCTGACATGCCACTTACTATAATGTCAGTAAAAGGGAGTTAAAAGGAAAAAATTATGGGTAATCAATGTCTAAAAGACTTACCTTTGAGCTTAACTAGTCAAGGTTGTAACGAGAATGCAAATCTAAATCTAACTTGAGATCTAATATTCTGCCTTGATAAGAAGCAAGATGTGGGTGTCCTAATAATTCAAACATACTTGGTAATGCTCAGCGAAGAAGCAACTTTATTGATGAAACTGGATAACAGAACTTGGGGTCCTGAAGGCTTTTCTAGTTCTCTGACTGATCCTATTTAAGAAACTTCTACTCATTGGCATAAAAAAATCATATCCTTTAGCTCAATACCCAAGGTTCTTCACAAGTTTCTTTCAACTTACTCTAAAACCTTCTACCTCACTACTTGTTTTCACCCACTCAGGAATTCAACTTAACTAAATTACACTCATGAAAAATTTCCCCATAATTAAGGAGATTCAAAGTTAGATATATAGCACAGTTATCACTCATTTGTATCCTAAAATCTTTTTCTTAAATCTCCAGCCTTAAATCTTGCTTACATGGCAGAATTTATGATTATTTTATGTATATTATGCAAAATACACAACAGTATTATGTATTTTGTACAATACATAATACAGTTATAACAGTATTACTGCAATAGTCACCCTGAACTTTCTCTACCAATTATATATTGGTGAATGTATTCAGTGTTTGAACTTATATATTAGTGCTATATCACTTATTCAGGCAGGGAAATTTATCTGGGACTTATTAAATTCATTTAATTTCAAATAATTTGGGCAGCATTGGAAACATCTGACAGAACAAATCACGATACTTTTTTTTACCCCTCTACAGAGTATAAAAATGGATAAAATAATTTTTCAGTTCTATTTCTCAAAAATCCATCCAAAAAGAAGAGATTTTTAAAGGAGACCCAAAATATTAGAAGCATTGATCCAGATCATAGCTCATCGTAGAGATAAGGAGAGAGGGAAGAACAGTCAATCAGAAGAAAGATTATATATCACATTCCTCACATGGGAGAGGCCCTGGTAAGTTCAAGAAACTGAGAGATTAAATATAGATTTGGTGTAGCAAGGTTCCACCAGATGAGCCAAAAGGGTCACCAAATCACAAAACTCCTTGGAATTAATGTTGAGATATGGCTCTTTAAAACCAACCAAATGTAAGCCTTTGTCATAAGGAGGAAGTCGTGATCAGATCTATACTTTTTACTATCACTCTGGCTGCAGATCAAGGAATGAATTGAAGGGAAGCAAGTATTCCTTACCTGAAAACTCCCTGAAATGCTAACAATCTGTTGCATCTTAACCACTCCATTAAAGAGGCAGGAAAGGGAAGCATTAAGACATTATGGAAAGAATGACTAATGATTGTATAATCTATGCCCTCCTTCTGGTGGACAAAATACAAAGACTTTTATTCTCAAACTTTCTTCTTAACAGGATTTCTACTTATACAATAGTTTATCCCCAAGGTGCAGTGAAGTGCTAAGGACAAGATCCTTTCAAAGTATGCATTTGTAATAAAAGCTTTGTAACTCAATTTTACACAAGAAACTACAAAGTATTGGAACTGGTACATAAATAAATTTGATGGAAGCTTTTAATACTCCATTAAAAAATCTGTGTGCAATATAATTATACCACAAAGTCATAACATTGTATTTTAGTAACAACGTTCTGATGGTTAAAATATATAAGAAATAATATTAAACCAGAATTTAATGATTTATACCGATATTGGGGAAAAAAATGGCTCCACATCTTTACAGTCCTTGATTTCAAGATTGGAGTCTGTTTTTCTACCTCTTTATCTGGGATGAACTTGTGGTTTATTTGGCCAATACGTTAGAGAATACGTTGTGCCATTTGACTCTGGCATGCCTTGGTCTCAAGTATATTTGGAAGTTCCTCGTCTCACTTGTAGAATCCTATCACTACCAAAGAAATCAAACTGAGCTAGCTTTTTAGAAATCTAGCAAGGTTCTCCTTGTCTCCCTGCTGGAAGCAAGCCACATTCCAGGCTTATAAGTGGGGATATTCTAGATCCTCTAACCCCTACTGAGTGAAAAGTGAACACAAACACTTGAACAAGACAGCTGAGAGCAGACAGGTCTGGCACAGATAGAATTGCATAATTGAGATGACACCTAAGTTCAGAATCAGATTCCACCCCTTGGAATCTCTGTAATCTTGGGAAAGTGTTTCAGCAACCCCCAATCAAAGACTCTTCATCTCTGAAAAGAAAAGAAAAATACCAATGTCATAAGATGAACTGATTAATAAGGAAAATATAGGTGAAATGGATAGACCAGTGCCTGACATAATATTATACTTACCAAAGATAGATATTTTGTTATGATTGAAAAGAATAAGACCTGAATTATTTGTAAAAGTTGAGCCTGGGGAAGGAAAATAAGGTCAAGCTTTCAGTAAGAGGCAGTGTAAAATCCAGCAGAGTTGTCATTAAGAGTTCTGCTAAATTTTTAAGTTTTAATATTTTTCACATACCCTCATATAATTTGACAAATAAGTATCAGTCTTAGAAGTGTGAAGCTCATTTTCCTTGGATTACAGATTCCTGTGTTCATGACCCACCTCCAAAACTAATTCCCTGTTTTATATTGAGTTTGCTCTTCCTCCCTGGAATACAATTCATCACTGAAAAAAATTTGGTTCAACTTTTTTTCTGGCACACAACTTCCACATTTCCAATTCATTGAAATCTCTTATAGAATCCATCAGAATATAAGAACACATAACCTCAACTGTGACATGGAGTGAAAGAAGAGATTAGTAATCCTTTTACACACATATCTTTTGGTACATGGGACATTATCACCATCTTGTTTGAAGTAAGAGAGAATGTACTAGAGACAAGAGCATTGTTTTACTTCAAGAATTGCATTCTTATAGTTGTTTCCCTAAAAATCATTCAGGTGAGTTTGTGTATATATTCTCTAACCCATCTATTCCTTGACTGCCTTATTATCAAAAATAAATATCTCTTAGCTCTCTGGAATAATGGAGCTCTTCAAGACCTTGATAAAAACAAAGATCATCCCACCAAAATGTGCATCTGCATAAACACACAAAATTTTAGTGCTTTTAGAAATTACCAGAAATCATGGAATTCTTGTTTATGAAACTCAGATTAAAAATTCTACACTTAGAAAATGCCTAAATTTCTTTCCTATATAAACATTCTGTGATTATAAGAGATAAACAATAAATATTTCAAACATAGCATATTTAAAACTGAATTTGTATTTTTCACTTCTAAATATTGATGTTCCTGCTCATTTTTAAGATCAGTTAATAATATTCAACTCTTCCACCTTGACAAGGTAAAACGATAGCATTATCCTACTCACTTTCCCTTCAATGTTCCCATTAATATTCATAAGATATCCTTATCTGGTAATTCTCACCACCTCCACTGCTACCACCTGAGTGGAAACACCCTTTTTTATGCCAGGAGTGTTATAATAATCTCCTAACTGGTCTACACCTCTGTGGCCCTAGTGTCTATAGCCTGGACTCCTTGCAAAATGCAGGTCATGACACACTGTCCTTAAAATCCTGCCAGAGCTCCATTTTAACCTAAAGTCTAATTCCATGCCATATTCTATAGTTCTCCATGAGCTGACTCTCCATTAATCAGTATCATCATCATCCAACACTTGTCCCCTCTTTGACTCTGCTCTCACCAGGTGGAATTTCTCACTGTTTCTCAAAAATTTCAATCACAAAAAATAAATTCCAAACATGACACAAAAACAAGATTTTGAACAGTCTGTTCCCTCTGCCAGGAACATTTCCCCCATATATAAGAAATGACTCTTCCTTGTCACCTTTAAGTTGCTTTAATTTGTCATTTTTCAAATTAGGACAATCTTCATATTTTATTTAAATATGAATGTGAACTTCCACCAAAACCCCCTCCTTATTACTCTGTTTAGACTCTGCTCTATTTCTCTCATACCTATTTTCTTTTTCTATCTCCTTCTGTTTTACTAATTGTCTTTTTCCAAAACCAGAATACAACCTGTATAAGGGAAAAACAAACACTCTGTTTTGGTTGCTGCCATATCTCTGGCATATTGAATTATTGAATAGTTCATAAAAGAAATTGGTGGTCAATAAAGAACACTTGGATAAATAAAAGTTTAGCTACCTTTATATTTTGAATGCCTTTATCCCAAAGCACTTTCTACTTCTAACATAACTCAAAATATTAAGTAAATAATCTATATTCTGATGGACTTAATGGGTTAGTATACTATAACTTTAATAAGAAGGAAGCATAAATAAAGGATTCATTCACAAGATAAATTGTAATTCACATACAAATGTCAAATAAAAAAATGACACAAAAAATATCAGAGCCAATCATGCTAAATCATCCCATATAGAATGGCTTCTCAAATTGTGTTTTCGCGTGTAGCAGTACAGTTCACTTCACTGGCAGATATCAAAACTCTACACTTCTCTTAATTCGTGGAAGATATTGGTCCCTCCAGCATATGAAAATCAGCATCAGGGAATGAAAATATCATCTACTGAGGCCTGGACAAAACAGAGTAAATTCATCCAAGTCAAACAGCATGTCAAAATTTTTTTGTCCCATGATTTTCTTCACTGTGGAAACGAATATATATGGGCCCCAGTGTGACTACCAGATTGAATTCATAATTCTTGATGAAGTCAAGATACACCATTGGATGGCACTCTCTTTTAGAAGGGAGCATAAAAATGTGTGAGTGTTGGAGACCATGATTGTGCATGTGGATGTGTGTGTGCATGTGAGGGTGTGTGTGCATTTGGCACAGCATTGATCCTTATAGCCAGTCCATACTCTGCAGCCCCATACTCTGTTTCAGCTGAGTGTATTTAGATGGCAAAATGCATAGCTGCTTCTGATCCCACGTGCTTACCCTTGGTCTGAACAGTGAATTCCTGTCTGGAAAACAACATTTATTTCCCCTCTCTGCTGGCATTTAGACTGCCTTTGCTGTACATAATATATTTATTTCCTCAACAGCCTTTGGGGACTCATTCATTAAAGCACACAGAAATATTTACCTCTTTCTCCAACACCCAATTAAAATTATCTGGTCTATGAAAAATTAATTGGAATTAATGTGTAGTTGGTGGGTGATACATTAATTGACAATGAAAAAAAGAAAGATTTATTGAAAAATCACTCTATGATTATTAGTCAGAATGTAAATGTTAAACATGGTTCAAAATAGAAATTCTCCAAATTGTAGTAATTCCATTTTCTATAATATATTATGTGTTCCATAATTTGTTTCCTTGTCATAATCTCTTTTCTCTGTCCAGACTATGCTTTGCAAACTTTTCCATCAGTAAAACCTTATCCATTGTTGGAGACTGTAGCAGTTTGATATTGTTTATGAATTCCAAAAAAAGATATTAGATTATGTTTGTAAACTGGTCTTTTCCTCTGGGCATATTAGAGTGTATTGGATTCAGAGGTTGCACTTTTACTTGATTAAACAGTGATTAAGGCTTTGACTGGGCCACGTCAGTAGGACATTGAGTCACTGCCCCATTGGTGGGTGGGGACTCACAGAGAAAAGACATGGCAGAGAATAGAGTTTGGGGATTTTGAGGTGGAACCCCAGGAAGTATGCAAGTAGGAAAAGAAAAAGAGGAGCTTGGTCATGAGGCAAAGGTCCCTGGAAGAGAGATGGGCCATTCACCTGATAGTGTCTATAGCTGGTCTTATGCAGGAGCAGAGCAGCTGAGCCCAGAGTGAAATGAGCCCCTGGAAGAGAGGAACCCAGGAAGCCTGAACCCTTACAGACTTTGGCAGCCATCTTGCTCCATCACGTGGCAACAGACTATGGTGAGGGAAGTAACTTACACTTTATGGCCTGGTAACTGTAAGCTTCTACCCCAAATAAATACTCTTTATAAAGCCAACAGATTTATGGTATTTTGCATCAGCACCCCTTTGACTAACTAATACCGAAAACAAATATAGGAGCATTTCATGAAGGCATAAACCCATGTCTTACATGTAAATGTACTACTACAATTAGGAAATAT
>JAQZBX010040721.1:9464-22683 GCA_029593785.1 Cabassous unicinctus | reverse complement strand
TGCATTTAAAATGACAGTTAACTGGTTTAGAAAGGTTATCACTTATTTTAAACAGCAGTTAATTCATGGTTTCCAATCTTTGTGAGATCTTTTTTTTTTTTTTTTTTTAAAGATTTATTTATTTTTATTTATTTATTCCCCCCTTGCTGCTTGTGCTGCTGTGTCCATTCGCTGCGTGTCTTCTCTGTGTCTGCTTATCTCCCCCTTGTTGTGAGGTCTTGCCGCATCAGCCCACGGCGCAGCGCGAGCTGGCCTTCCCTCAAAAGGAGGCGCCAGGAAGCGAACCCGGGGCCTCTCATATGGTAAACGGGTGCTCTATCCATTGCGCCACACCCGCTTCCTGCAGTGAGGTTGCTGCATCAGCCCACTGCACTGCTCAGACCGGCGTGCCCTCACAAGGAGGCCTCAGGACGCGAACCCGGGCCTCCCATATGGTAAACGGGGGCTCTATCCACTGAGCCACACCTGCTTCCCTCTCTGTGAGATCTTAACCTCTGTTTCTCAGTCATTTTAATTATCACTGGTCTTACTCTCTTCACTATTTTCTCCTCCTCTTAAAATACCTGATTTCCTATTACTATGGGATAAAATCAAATCAGATGTTTTTTTTTACTAGGGTATAGTAGCTTTCATGATTTGGCTTCTCATCTTTAAATCTTCATCTCCTGCTCTTCCATGCTTGCTTTCTAATCTGTCTGCATCCTCTCATCTCTTTTGTCTATATTACTTTTAGTAAATATGTTTAGCACATTTTTGTTATTGTAGGAATCAGGCCATACTGTGACTCTTTGCTTCCATGTGTATTGCTTTATTTAACAGAGTAGGTGTGTGTCTTTAGGTCCATCAATACTTAACATTGTATATGGACCATATTAGGTGTTTAGTAAATGTTTATTTGAATTGATAAGGCAGAAGTTCCAAAGTTTAAGTCTGTGTTTTAGTTCACTATTGCTAGTTTGAAAAATCTTGTCTTTTTTTCTCTCTCCCTCCTCTTCAGGTCAACTTTAATATTCATGTCATTTTCTTCCTTGCTGTAAAGGTCCTATATGATCATAACCTTTATGGAGCTTTAGTGATTACAAAGTTGGTTTTTTTGTTTTTGTTTTTTTTTCTTTTACCATTCTCAGCTAAACTTTGTCAACTCTGATTTGCAGATAAGGAAGTATGTAAGTGCCTATGTGCATATAACAAATAAGAGACACTTAAGACTCAGATTTTTATATTTCTCGTCTGGCATTGAGGTCACCATATAACAGCTGCCTTCAAGTTATCATCTCTCCCTTTGCTGGCTGCAACTTTTCATTGCATGGTTTTTCAGTGTGCTTCTTCAAGGCTGATCTTTAAGTGTGCTGACAAATTTCTATAAGTAAATGCTTTAAAAAAGGTTTTTATCAGTCAGATGGTTTAACTTAAAGTTATTTAAAAATAAACTTCCAATATATATCTTATAAAGTTATATTCTTTGAAAAAGCATGTTCATATTATCAAATACTTGTGTGCTGGCTGCCAGGTCCTAGTGTCCTAGATTTTGGGAATATAGTGATGAGCCAGAAGATACTTGGCCCCTGCCCTTCCCCTGCTTATGTGGAAAATGGATATTAACAAAATAATCACACAAATAAGCAAAAACTTTGCAAGTCTGATAAATGCTAGGAATGAGAAATAACATGGTAGAAAGAAATGAATAAAATAGATTGACTTGACATGTTATGGAGGTTTTCTCAAGGAGGGTAGTTTGCTGGAGGGGTAAGGGGAAGGCAGATCACAAAGTGTGCCATACAGAGGAAACCTGAGATTGGAGGGAATTGCCAGTATGGCCAGAAGCCTGATCAAGGGGAAGTTTAATGTGAGATGAGGCTTGTGGGATGGGGCCAGATCAAACGGGGGATACAAAACTTGGGAGAGATTTTGGTCTTTAAAATCAACTTTTCAAGCATGGGGTATGACTGGACCAGTAAAAAGTCATATGTAGTCATTTAATAAACAAATGTTTGGTGGTTACAGAAGGGGTGGAGATGGAGACTAGATGGATTCAGGAGATATGAAGGAGATAAAATTGATAAAGACTTGCTGATATTCTACATGAGGGGTAAGAGAAGGGAGATTTCAAGGATGACATAGATTTCTGGCTCAGGTAAGTAGATGGATAGTGGTGGCACCACCAGGTCCTTTGGAGTTAGGGGAAGCAGGTCATGAGTTCAGTTTAGGTGCCTTCAAGACATCCAACCAGAGATCTAAAATACTAGAATTATATAATTTTTAAAATATTTTAGGTATATAATCATAATTGATATTTTTACATATAAATATAAAATTAGAAATATAGGTTTAGGGCTGTATGGAGAGGTCTGGGGTGCTGATATGTGAGTCATTTGGATATAGGCAATAATTGGATATAGCCATGAATGCAGATGAGATCATCTGGAAAGAGTATAGCAAGAAGAGCATATGGCTTAAGAGAAAGGGTCACTAGAAGAAGTGTTTCATGGCAAGGGAATGGTTGCGTTTGTCACAAACTGGTTTAACCAATGTTTTTAGATACATAGCATGGGTAGGGAACTTCTAATTCAGCTTTATTCTTAATTTCATATGGTCTACTTTTCAAGTACCAAAAGTATAATAATTAAATATAGATGGCAATATGTGCAATATCACCACAGGTAATATAAGAGGCTACAAAATTGTCACTTTCTGTAATTTTTATCTGAATCACTCTTAAAACCATTTTCTGTTTCTCCAGCTACTTTCTAAACATCATAGCATCAATCTAGAATGGATTATATACATTTTAAAATCTTTGCATTTAGTACCGTTTTATAATTTCTGCGACTTTGTAGAAGTGGTATATTTAAAATCTATACCTTGATTGCATTTGTTTTACATTTGTGTGCCTCCTGCAAGTAAAAATCAGTGAGATACCCATATCAAAAAGATTTCTTCACAAGGTAGTTTTTTTCTACTTTATTTTTGTATCTCAGTTTTCTAGTATGGTGCTTTTCATATAGTAGGTGCTTAATAAATGTTTTCTGGTTGTTGAATTAAGATGTTGGAAGTGTTAAAACAGGGTTCTAATTATATGTCTTTTCTCTTAATTTCTTAGGATGGCTGGCTGTGGTGAAATTGACCACTCAGTAAACATGCTTCCTACAAACAGGAAAGCCGAGTCCTGTTCTAATACCGCACCTTCTCTAGCTGTCCCTGAATGTGCCATTTGTCTGCAAACATGTGTTCACCCAGTCAGTCTGCCTTGTAAGCATGTTTTCTGCTATCTGTGTGTGAAGGGAGCTTCATGGCTTGGAAAACGGTGTGCCCTTTGTCGACAAGAAATTCCTGAGGATTTTCTTGACAAACCAACCTTGTTGTCACCAGAAGAACTCAAGGCTGCAAGTAGAGGAAATGGTGAATATGCGTGGTATTATGAAGGAAGAAATGGGTGGTGGCAGTATGACGAGCGTACTAGTAGAGAGCTGGAAGATGCTTTTTCCAAAGGTAAAAAGAGCACTGAAATGCTAATTGCTGGGTTTCTCTATGTTGCTGATCTTGAAAATATGGTTCAGTATAGGAGAAATGAACATGGACGTCGCAGGAAGATTAAACGGGATATCATAGATATACCAAAGAAGGGAGTAGCTGGACTTAGGCTGGACTGTGACTCTAATACTGTAAACTTAGCAAGAGAGAGCTCTGCTGATGGAGCGGACAGTGTATCAGCACAGAGTGGAGCTTCGGTTCAGCCTCCCTTGCCTTCTTCTGTAAGGCCCCTAACTTCAGTAGATGATCAGGTAATGAGCCCTGCAACACCATCCCCTGATGCAAACACTTCTCTGGACGACTCTTTTGCTCATTTACAACTGAGTGGAGACAGCATAGCTGAAAGGAGTCATAGGGGAGAAGGAGAAGAAGATCATGAGTCACCATCTTCAGGCAGGGTACCAGCACCAGACATCTCCACTGAAGAAACCGAATCAGATGCCAGTAGTGATAGTGAGGATGTATCTGCGCTTGTTGCACAGCACTCCTTGACCCAACAGAGACTTTTGGTTTCTAATGCAAACCAGACAGTAGCTGATCGATCAGATCGTTCAGGAACTGATCACTCAGTAGCAGGGGGTACAACAGTGAGTGTCAGTGTCAGATCTAGAAGGCCTGATGGACAGTGCACAGTAACTGAAGTTTAAATAAAAATAGTCTTCAGCCCCATGCTCAAGGTTGAAATGGTTATCTGTAAATTTCTGCCCACGTAACATTATACTCATCCCTAGGTAGTGCATTTTGGGAGTAGGGGTGGGAAGGGGTATGGGCAAGATAGACCTGTAATTAAAATGTCTAACATGTCTCTGTTGAGAAATTTATTTAATGTAAGGAACTTGGGTGTTAATAGTTGAGAGCTGTTTAGTAATAACCCAGTTTTCTTGAGGTCTGTTTATTTTATAAGATTTTAAAAAATTTTTTTCTTTAGTTCTTTTGGCCAGTGTGTATATTATATGCATCAATGGTCCTCATCCGATTCTTGCATTGTGTGTTATTTTTCTGCATGGATTGACATAAAAGCATTACTAAAATTTGGCACCTATGAGATATTTGGTATCAGTATGAGCAGGAAGCTTAATTTAATGTGAGAATAGATGTGAATTTGGGATTTTAAAATAGATAACAACCATTTTATAGTAAAGTTACTGAAATGGAAATGTAAAGAAAACAGCTAATTACTTATGTTTTGGAAATTTGTCTGTAACACACTTCATGGCATTCTCATAGGCTTTGCTGTCTAGTCCCTGTAGTTTTGAGGTTCCTCTCAATCTGCATTTTTCTTTTCATTACAGAATTTATAATTTAATAAATACTACAGTTTATCAAAAATAATCTGTCTCTTGTTTGAGTCTGGAAAGGGGATGGAAACATTTTGATGCTTTAGCCAAAGTTCACTAAAGAAAGGTTTGGTGGTTTGAATTGGTGGTGTTCTGCTTAAATAGTCAACTGCTCAGAAGTTTTTTCTTCATAGAGAATATTTAAGCAGAATCTACAGGCAGTATGTCCACAAGAAATATGTATGGAAATTAAAGCCTTAAATACCTTAAGGGCTTAAATGTCATAGCTGATAGTAGAAGCCATTACCAGTCTTTGTTGGTGGTCTAACACTAACCTGGATTAAATTGTAGACTTATTTATAAACACCATTAAAGGACACAAATTCACTTTACATAAAATGTTGTAGACCACAAAATCCACTTTTATTTGGTAGTTTTTATAATCCATGGCAAGGCAGGAAGTGTTGGGTTAGCCTGGTAATCTAGAATTGAGCTCTGGAAAAAATAACCTGTTTGTCTTTATTTTCCTTACTCAGAACAGTAGAATCATGTTGATCAAGTCTATGCAAAGTTCTTTTCAATATAATTTTCAAAGGTGAAATAACTGAAGACTTCACCTACTTAATCTCTTGTGATTGGTTAGAATTCTGACTTGGTTCTTTGACATGTTTTTTTTTTAAGTCTATTATTGAGATGATCATTTCCTTTTGAAAGATAGCTAGTTATTAAAGAAGAAAAATTAGCCATTTTTCAAAAACTGAAATCAGATATGAAATGTCAGTTTATGTTACAGGATGCCTCATGATTTTCTTTTTGAGACTGAGCCCAGGACCTCATTATGTGGGAAGCCGGTGCTCAACCGCTGAGCCCACACTGGTTCCCCTGAGTTGTTTTTTGTTTGCTTGGTTTTTTTTTGTTGTTTTTTAGGAGGCACCAGATAAACCCGGGACCTCCCATGTTGGAAACAGGTGCTCAACCACTTGAGCTACAGCTGTTCCCCATGATTTCCTTTTGAGGTCTTATGCAATTACTTATGTAGTTTAAGAACTACATAAATAGTAGGGCTCATTATTGCTTTGGAAATTCCAAGGCACACAGGTGAAAAAGAAAAACTAATTAAAGATCAAGGCTCCAAATTTATAGCAGGGGGGTGGAAGGAGGTTTTGTTTTTGTTTGTATTTTTTTAGGACCATTCCCTATGATTTTTACTCCAGCTGCTTGGAAAAGAAAATTATCAATCATATATTTTATTTTTTTCTGGTCCCCTGACCCTCTCCCTGCTTTTGTTTTTTAAATGCAAGGTTCATTCACAGTTTTTATAAACTGTCAGGTAAGGCAGGACAAAGACTTTATTAAAAATAACCCCAGGAACAGAGTTTGTATAGAAGCTTTTCCTTTTAAAAAATGATTTTTGTTAACAGGCTAAGAGCCATTATAGGACTTGGAAACTCAGAGCAATCATTTTAAGCCAAAAGTATTCTATATTTTAGCTAAACATTCCAGATTACTTGGTGAATACACAAAATGAAAACTAGGTCACTAAGATCAGGTATTCAAAATATTAGAAACAGTTGAGTACTAGAGCTTTCAAAGTAATTGTGATGTTTAACATTTATGCATATTAATCATTGGAGATTCACTTGTAATAATTCACATTTTGAAAAACTAGTTAGTTACTAAATTTTTCTTTGCTAGCAATAGCCTTTAAATTTGCAGGTCCACCCCAAACTGTTCCTAAGAGATCTCTTTCGATTTGTAATGCTTCCTCGAAACATAGCTCTTTGCCTGAAGAAACGGCTTTTTTCAAAGCTCTAATTACTTCTGGTGGCCCGTTGATAAATTGCTTTAGCCACTCTTGTGCCTCTTTTAGAGATTCAGTTTCATCGGAAGACTGCAAGACTTCATCAACCATTCCAATTTTTAAAGCTTTTCCTGAGTCCAGTTTCAAGGCCCCACTTAAGACTTTGAGAGCTTGCCTGCTGCCAATTATTTCAACCAGTCGGGTAGTACCACCCCAGCTTGGTATTATACCCATTTTCTTATGGACGAATCGGATCTCACTCTCTGGAGTCATTAATCTGCCAAAAAGAAAAAAGATAAAAATTTAAAAAAATGCAACTAAGTATGTATAAGAGTCATAAAGTTACCCACTCATTCATGATCTGATCTGGAATTTCCACAGATCTTTTTATGTAGATATTTTAAAACGTTTTAAAAAAAAAAATGTTGGAGAGGATGTAGCTCAAGTGGGTGAGTGCCTGCTTCCCATGTACGAGGTTCTGGGTTCAATCGCTGGTACCTCCTAAAAAAAAAAGAATGAAAAATCTGGCTAAGCCTAGAATTTAATTTGCTACACTGAATTTAACATCTTTGAAAACAATATCAACATTGTTTTTACTTGCTTATTCTTTTCAAATAGGAATCTACCCTTTATGTTTCTTTCTAAAAGCCCAAATGCATGGTAAGTTAAATGAGAAAACCTGAATTAAGTGAAAATGTGGAAATTTGGAAATGTTAGATATATGCCACCAAAAAAGAATGCTAATCAATTAAGTTCCTCAGAAAAAAAAAATTTTTTAACCCTGCTTCATTTGACTTTCCAGGAAAGGTGCTAGGACTACAGAAGGGATCAAAATGAAATCCAAGCTTACATTCCACTTGAGAGAGAAAAGCAGTATAAACATATAGCAGTGGTGATAAGTGCTATAAAGAAAAAGAAAATGGGACAAGAGACTAGAGAATAAGGATATGTGCATTGGGGTTGTGCTATTTTAGATGAAGAAGTCCTCTGGATATTTGAGCAGCTACTTCAGGGAAACCTAGGGAGAAAGTGTCCCAGGAAAAGGGAACTATAAGTTCAAGGGCCTTGAAGTGGAACTTCTTAAGTGTCTGAGGAACAGGCCAATGTAGCTGGAATAGAGTAAGCAAAGGGAGAGTAATGGGCTCCTTACAGGCCTTGGTAAGGGGTTTAGACTTTGTTTTTTAAGTGTGAAGTTATTTAGGAGAGACTGAGTAAGGGAGTAGCATCTGACTTGTTTTATATGGCTCACTCTAGTGATTATGTGAAGACTTCTTATTTAGCCATCTAATAGCTTTTATAACAGTTGTTTAAGGAATTTTATAAATGTTAACTAATCCTCAGAACAACCCTATGAGTTAGGTTGGGGAAACAGGCAAGATAGCCAGTATGTGTCTCTACTTACACCACCTCCACTATATGGTCTATACAAGAGAAAAGAGTGGAAGCAAGTATGCCAGTAAGAAAGTTGATAGTGGGTTGGGCTGGGCTGATAGCAATGATTTCCTGTATCAGAGGATCATTTCCTCCATATCCTGTTATTTTTATGGATAGGGTGTTTAAATAAGTGGAACAAGAAAGGGGAGTTAAAGCAAAGAAATTGGAGGGCATAGCAATAGGGTTCACATATACCAATTAAGTATTTGTATACTGTCAACAGACTGAGCAGAGCTACAGTAAATGTTTATGGAATGCCACCTACCCATTTCATAGTGACTGCATACTTCAAGGAGAAGCTTTCAAACTACTCATTACAAAAAAGACCTTCAGTTATGTGGCTTCCCAAAGTGTTCAATGTACAACTGTAGATGGCTTGATTAGCACTAACAACAACAGACTCTTAAGTCTTTGACCCTTTAATCAGAAGAACTATTCCAAAAGAGAATCCTTGCAAAAGCTATTTATTAAACCATTGGGAAAGAGAACTTTCCCTTTACAGCTGTGAATTCATATAAGAGAAACTGCTTTAGTTATGAATAATTGCTTCTGGAAGCAAGCAAAACTCATAAAAATCTGAATCTGGCCCAAAGTTATGAGATGAGCACTGTCTTATTAGAATAAACATAAGACAATGTCAAAAGTTAATAATGTGAAATAGAAATTACAGAAATAATGCCAAATATCATTGGCAATGGGAATTTTGTTAATAATGAACTCACAATCCTAAAAACTTTACACAGAGGGAATTAAATACTTCAGTTGCTACTGATGTTGGATCAGAGCTATGTCTACAATAGAGAAAAGGATTAGGTAAGGAATAAATTAATTAGGAAAAAGTTAAACATAAAAACTGGTTAAAGTCCTAGATGCTGGGATAATATAGATAAGACTATGACAAAAGTTATTTAACAATGTGAACATATTTATATTTAAATTCTTTGCTTCTAAAAAGGAACTTTCATCATCTTTATAGCATGTATTTTTATCCTTTGCTACATTTACCAGGTGGGGTATTTCAAAGGTGAGGCCTTTTTAAATCATATTTCAGAACTCTAACAAATCCCGGGCTAATCTTTGTAAAGATACCTGTTACAATCAAATTCTAACACTTAACCTTTATAAATCATATGCCCTGGGTTTCCTAGTGTACTGATATAAATTTAATATGCATTAATAAATAAAACTAAAAAATCCAATAGTGGAAAAAAAAACCACACAGTAGCTTACTGTAACAAGGAAAGAAATAGAGAACGTTCAAATGGTAACCTTTCACAAGACTATTAGCCTAAATATAAAAGTTTAAGTATAAAATGTCAAAAATTATAAGAAAATAAACATATGGCCAAGTCTGAAATATTAAGAAAAAGTCCAATCAACAAGTTTTATATACATAAATATATTTCCAAAAATAGCAACGATGATTCCTAATAGACACAGGATTTTACACTAATTCCTTCTAGAATTTAGACACAGTTACCTGGTACCATCTGTAATGTAATTTATTGCAGGGGATAATCGATGTAGAGTACTAGAAAGACCTAGCTCCTAAAACTTTTAAGACTTACGACAGATTCAGCTTATCATACCATATTTGAATAAGTGAAAGCAGTATATGTGTCTTCTGCCCATTATTTAGTGTGATCATTATTGGTGATTGTATTAGTCAGGCAAAGGGGTGCTGATGCAAAATACCTGAAATCGGTTGGTCTTTATAAAGGGTATTTATTTGGGGTAGAAGCTTACAGTTACTGGGCCATAAAGCATAAATTTCTTCCCTCACCAAAGTCTGTTGCTACGTGTTGGAGCAAGGCAGCTACCAACGTTTGCCAGGGTTCAGGCTTTTTGGGTTCCTCTCTTCCCGAGGCTCCATTTCTCTCTGGGCTTAGTGCCTCTGTTTGCTCCACAAGATCAGCTGCAAACTATGAGGCTCTCTAGGCTTTGCCTCTCTCTACAAGGCCAGCTGTGAACTCTCAGGTGAATGGCTTGTCTCTCCTTCCTCACCAGAACTCCAACATCAAAACTACTACAACTGTCCTTTGCCTTGCCTTTTATATTTGATTACCCACCCACCAAGGGGTGAGGCGCAGTGCCCTACTGATGTGATACAGTCAATGCCCTAATCATAACCTAATCATGCCCAGATGAACAGTTTACAAGCATAATCCAATATCTATTTTTGGAATTCATAACTATATCAAACTGCCAAACTGCTACAGTGATGTTTAAAATTTCCCGAAACATCATGGAGGAAAGATGATGAGGAAATTAATCAAATGTGGATATAATGTGTGCTACTGTATGGATGGAATAATAATGTAAAAAACTAACCATAACTGGGCAAAGAGTATTATGTTTGCCAGATGTTGCTAAGTCAGGTGTGATGATACTATTTTCTAATGAGTTAGCTATGTATTACAGGTCTTTGAACAAGTGTATTCAAGAAAAACAATGCTAAAATAATGATCAAATTTTACTAAAATAGGAAGTTCTAGCAAAAATCATATAAGGTAAAGTTTTAAAAAAAAGTTTATTAGAGAAAGGTAATTTTAGTGAACTCTGTGATAAAGGATGAAACATATAAATAATTGAGTTGAGAAACTCTGGAGCCAGACTGCCTGCGCTGAAATGCTGGCATGGGCACTAGACTGGCCGCATTCTACAAACTACAATAAACCAAAGGCAAAAGACCTATTGTGTAAAGAAGATGACTCTCTAGATCTCAGGGGAGTTCCTTAATTTCTCAGGATCTCAGTTTGCTGTTATATCCAAAATATATAATACTTATTATGAGTATAATATTTTAGCATTAAGAGAGTTTATGTGTGGAAATTCTGGGAAGATGGCATTGGAGTAGGCAGCTAGAGCTCAACTCTCTCAAAAAAATGGGAAAAGGGCCAAAAGCTGTCTGAGGGATCTGTTTTGGGGGTCAGATCAGGACAGTGCTGCGCAACCCCCAGGAGGGTGAGGGACAGAGAGAGGAAGAACCTGAAATGACAACTGTGAGTTACTAAACACCCACAGTGGCTAGGAAGGGCACTTATCCCCCACCCTCACGGCGTGTAGCCTGGATAAAATCTGTGGCTCACTGCAGCTGACAGAGGGGGGAAGAGATGTCTTCCTCCCTGGGAAGAGTGAGAGTACAGAAGAGGGCAGAAAATGGTTGTCCTTCAGTGAATTTGGCCAGGAGAGCCCACTTAGGATTTCAGCTCAGACCAGACCAGAGAACAGGGGCAAGCAGAGGTTGAAAGAAACACCTCCGTGGAAAGGTCTGCCAACAAGCACCATTGGCTGGCTGGTGGTGAATCTGCAAGGTAAAAAACTGCTTTTAGGTCTCTCTTAGACTGAACACCTGGGAGAAAATCTGTGCCTCATTAGTTAGTCCCTAGCCCAATGGTGATAATGTAAGGAGGGCAATTTTAAAGACTTAGAATAAGTTGAACCAAATATCAAAGGAGAGCCATGAAAGCATGAAAGAAAGAAAAAAACCAGTACGCAAGAGAGAAATTGATGTAAGAGTAAATTCACCAACTTATTCAGATGCTTAGACATCAGCAAAAAATTACAAGTTATACTAGGAAACAGGAAGGGATGGCACAGCCAAAGGAATAAACCAAATATCCTGACAAGATAAAGTATTTAAGACAACTAGTCAATGATAACCACACAAATCTACTAAATCAACTCAAAGAATTGAAGGAAAATATGACTAAAGAGATAAAGGATATTAAGACAACACTGGGTGAGCATAAAGAACAATCTGAAAGCCTGCAAAGAAAAGTAACAGAGCATATGGGAATGAAAGATGCAATGAATGAGATTAAAAATAACAAAAACAAAATAAAAATACATCAGAGGCACTTAACAGCAGATTTGAATTAACTGAAGACAGAATTACAGAAATCAAGGGCAGAACATCTGCTGAACTTGAAAAGAAGAGAACAGAAAGAGAAAAGAATGGAAAAATGGAACAGGAGCTCAGAGAATTGAATGACAATGTGAAATGCAAAAACATACACATTAAAGGTGTCCCAGAAGGAGAAGAGAATGGTAAAGGGTCAGAAAGAAAATCTGAGGAAATAATGACCAAAAACTCCCCAACCCTTATGAAAGCCATAAATATCAATATCCAAGAAGGACAACATACCCCAAACAGAATAAATCCGAACAGACCTACTCCAAGACACCTACTATACAGAATGACAAATATCAGAGATAAAGAGAGGATTCTGAAAGCAGCAAGAGAAAAGCAAAGCATCACATACAAGGGAACCTCAATAAGATTAAGTGCTGACCTCTCATCAGAAACCATGGAGGCAAGAAGAAAGTGGTATGATGTATTTAAGATACTAAAAGAGAAAAACTGCCAGCCAAGAATTCTGTATCTAGCAAAACTGTCCTTCAAAAATTAGAGTGAGTTTAAAGTCTTCACAGAATTTAAACTGATAGGGTATGTTACCGAAAAACCAGAATAACAAGATATATACTAAAGGAAGAGCTGCAGCCTGAAAGGAAAAAACAAGAGTGAGAGACTTGGAGAAGAGTATAGAAATGAAGGTTATAAGGAAGGGTAAAAAGACAGACAATAGTAAGATATGACAACAGAAAGCCAAAGGATAAAATGTACAAAGTAATGCCTCTACAGTAATAACACTGAATGTTAATGGCTTGAATTCCCCAACCAAAAGACTGATAGAATGAATGAAAAAAATATGAATCATCTATACACTGTCTACAGGAGACTCAACTCAGACATAAGGACACAACCAGGCTGAAAGTGAAAGACTGGAAAAAGATATTCCATGCAAATAGTAACCAAAAAAGATGTGGAGTAGCAATCCTAATGTCAGAAAAAATAGATTTTAAATGCAAAACTGTTACAAGGGATGAAAAATGTCATTCTATATTAACAAAAGAGACAATTCACCAAGAATAAATAACTATAATATTTATGCACCTAAAGATACATGAGGCACAAACTGGCAAAATTGAAGGGAGAAATAGATGTCTCTACAATAATATTTGGAGACTTAAATACACCACTGAGCATTGGATAGAGCATCTGGACAAAGGATAAAGAAAGAAACAGCGAGCTTCAATAATATGATAAGTGAACTAGACTTTCACAGAGCATTACACCCCAAAACAGCAGGATATACTTTTTTTTTTTTTTTTT
>JAQZBX010040720.1:0-22581 GCA_029593785.1 Cabassous unicinctus | reverse complement strand
CGGACCCCTTTGCCAGTCAGGAGAAAACCACGGACCCCTTATTAAACCCACACTACACTGTGCATTATTTAATAAATATATCACACCCGCACCAACACGTCCCCACAAGAATAATGTTTTTTTGAATTTCAATTCAAGCTCATGGACTCCTTGTTAAGAACCCCTGCTCTATGCCTTTACGATTAGTGTACTTTACTCAATCTACTTTATACTTCCGTTAAAACACTACCACCTTTGGGGGACTTGGCAAAGAGATCGTTGTAAATGTGTGCAGATAAATTCAGTTGAGTTCCCCTCGTGTCAACAGACATTTCCTGATACTACTCTGTGCCAAGCCCTGGGACCCCGGGGGGCCAGAAACAAAGAGATGCAGTGCTCATCCTTGCAGAGCTCACAGTCTGCTGGGCGGGCAGCTGTGTGCAAAAACTGTAAGAAGAGAGAAGGCAGAAAGAGTTCAGGAGACAGAAGCAGGCCGAGTCCTGAGGGTGAGCAGCTATTGGTAAGGACTACTGAGAAGAGGAAGGGCTTCTGGGCCAAGAGAGCAGGGAGCGGTAGGGACTCTGGGAATCTGGTGGCATCTGGTACTTCAGGCCATAAAAGCAAGCAGTTGTTGGTGAAAGAGGCCTGAGAATAATTCCCATGAGTATCGGCTGGGTCTGTCCCCACTTCTCTCACCTCATTATTCAGGCCGCAAGTTTTAGGGATCTAGAGAATGGCTTACCACAGTCCAATTTAGATCAGCCAGTCTTGAACACCAAGCAGGAAGCAGGAGCTCAGCGAAGGGTCACCTCGGATCACTGTGATCCCGCTCGCAGCCTGCTGCGGACAGCTCAGTGGACAGCTGGCTTTCCAGCTGGGCGTGCATCAGGCCTGACGACCTACCCACACAGCTGAAATTTCCTGACGCTGGCAGGGAGAGAGCCTGTGCTGCCTGTTTAAGATGCAGGTTAATCCTTTCTCTGAAAACACTGCTGTCGTGGCCAACAAAGAATTATTACTTGTCTACATGTATTGTTTATTTCCTCTTTCAATAAAGCCTCACGGAACATGGATATTCCTTCATTTCCATTTCTATTAATTGTAATGTCTTTGAGGTGAATAATACGGCTGTGCAATCAATAGTAATGATGGAACCAGTGAGTGCAAACAATATCTCCTCCACCGTCTCTCACCCAGCATCTATCTGCTTTATTAAGTGACAAAGTATATTATTTCTTTTTTTTTTTTTTTAAGTGTACCGGTAGGAAAAACAAATCTACAAATAATTATTTAAAACAAAATTAATCAGTAGTATAATTCAATTATGCAGCATGCAATGCAGAAAAGTTCTCTTAATTACAACAGAATTGAATAGAACATTCTTTAGCCTTAACCTTGCTATTTTTCAAGGTGAGCTATTACTAACTAAATTCTAGGATGGCTTTCGTTGGCCTCTCTTTATAGCAGTCATCTGCAGAATTTTTCAGAAGAAATCTGTCTCAGCCAGATGCAATTGGAGATCGCTGGAGGATAAATAGATAACTGGAGAGGCCTGTCTCAGATACAAAGCCAATGACATTGGGGAAGCAACTTAACTCTTCAGCCTGAAAGTTACCTTATCATCCCTATCTTGCAGAGTTATGGGGAGAATGAAATGTTTTATATATATATATATTTATTTATCACCTGAGGAATCACATGTACTCATAGCAGACATTACTGAAGCTTTGTCCCATATCCCGTTGGCCCACAATTAAGTTCATTGACCACTACGTGGACTTCACTCAAAGAATGAGGGGCAGGAATTGATATCTATTCCAACTTTACCATACCGTGGTACACACTCTCCTTGATATAGGTAACTAACCACCCTGGTTTGCCAGGGACTGAGGGAATTCCCAAGATGTTCTAAAACTGGGTAAGTATGGGCAGACCAGGATGGTTGGTCACCCTTATTATACCTCAGAGGATCCCAGAAAGTTGGAACTTAAATGCCCACAGCAGGAATCTATTAATTACTGCACCATGGGTTGGCTTTTCTCCCTTCCCTGTCTCATGTTCACCACTCCTGGTCTCGAGTTTCCTGGAATCATCTTCCAAATCAACTGACCACACCCAAGTCCTTGTCTCAGGGTTTGCTCTTGGGGAAACCCAAACTAAGATAGTACTCGACTATAAGGTGGCCCCCTTTCTTCTACTCTTGTTCATTTAGACCTTTCCTCATAATTGGGTGGTTATGAATGTGGTCTCATAAGGTGAGCAAGGAGGACATGGTAACAAAAGCACAAAAGGAAAGACCATCTGTTGGAAGTTGAGGGAGGTCTGAGGTCTTTATATTGGAGATGTCAAGGAGATACATATCTGCATTCTCAAGGTAATGTCAGCTGGCTCATTCCCCAGGCTCTAAGGCCAGCTCCTCCCTTTGACATTCTGCACTGTGCCCTATGACCCATGGTCACTAGAGCTTAACCTGGGAGGCACACACAGTGGGGAGGAGAAAGCTATGTCCATTGTTCTCTGGATGAAATATGAAGGGTAGTTCTCTGTAGTTTGCACCCAGGTTCTCTATACAACCCAAGTGAGAGTCCAAGCAACGAGGCATTCCTGCTCACTGGTCCCTAGTCTCCCAGTGCTGGCCACTACCTCTGAGTATTTGCTCGTGCTGTGCCCCTGCCTGGATTCCTCTCTTGGTCCCTCTGACTCTTATGCTTTAAGGCCAAGTGCAAATTCGTATTATCCAGGAGCTCTCCCCAACTGCCACAGTCCACACTGACCTCAATGTTTCTAGTAATTGTGCCATTTTGTACTAACTGTGGCCTGTGTGTTACTCTACTGCTCCCCCAGCTCAAGGGTGAGTGTCAGGGGTGTGGAAACTGAGTACAGGCATGAGAAGAGCCTAGGGCACACAGGGGGAGCTCAGTTACTACTTGTGAGGTAAAGGACCATCAAGGATGTGGAGTCAGATGATCTCTTAGCTGGGGTTCCCCAGAAGCAGACCATATGATGCAGGTTCTTGTGCATCATGTGGTTCATTAAAAGGGCCTCCCAGGGGACCCAATAAGGAAGTGGAATTGGCAGGACAGGGTAGGGGAGGAAGCCAAGAAAGAATGAAATCGTAGGCAGAGTCCCATAGAATGTGGCTTCAATCTGATCCTGCAGGGAAACTTTGGAGTGTAGGTTACAGCTCAGAGTTGTCTCAACCTGAGGTAAGGGAGCTAGATTTTCATACTTCCTCACCAGTTGGTTATAGGTTAAGGGCCACCCTGGGGTGGGAGGCAGAGACTGTTTGGAGTTTGTTGCACTTCTTGGACATATCTATTTATGTCTTTCATAAGAGTTGGGAAATTGTCAGCATTATTTCCACAAATATCCTTTTTGTACTCTTTCCCTCCTCTTCTCCTTCAGGGACCCCCATAGTGTTTATGTTGGTATACTTCATGTTGTCTCTTAAACCAAAACACACAAATAGGTTAAAAGTGAAAGGATGTAAAAGATATTCCATGCAAATAGTAAGCAAAAGAGAGCTGGGGTATATAAAATATATATAATTTAATATTGGATATATTATACTGGACAAAATAGATTGCAAATTAAAAAACTGTTAAAAAATGCAAAGAATGACACTATATATTAATTAAGGGGGGAGAAGATTGTAGGAAGATGGTGGAGTAGAAAGTTCCAGGAATCAGTACTTTCACCAAAACAACTATTGCACTGGCAGTAATTATCTGAATCAGCCACTTTGAAACTCTGATGTCTAGAGGAACAATGTGCAGATCCAGGGGGGATTGGGGGAAAAAGGGTGGTAAATTGCAATAAATACTGTTTTTGGAATCCAAGAAAATCTCTGTCATATTACACCTGGATACAAACTTAAGGCAAAATCCAAGAACTAAATCCTAGAGGTAACACTTAAAAATATTAAAATATACAGCCTGTGACAAAAGATTATAAGACAAGCAAAGAAAGAGGAAATTATGGCCCATTCAAAGGAACAAAATAAAAATCCAGAATCCATCAATAAATAGGACTAGACTTTGGAATTACTAGACAGAGACTTTAAAATAATGATATTCAGTATGCTCAAAAAGGTAAGAGAAAACAGAGAAAGAACTAAAGGACATAAGGAAAACAATCAATGAACAATATGGGACTCTCTCCAGAGAAATACTTGAGTTGAAGAACAGAATAACTGAAATGAAAAATCCCCTAGACGGTTTCAAAAGCTGATTGGAGGTGTTAGAAGAAACATTCAGTGGACTCAAAGACAAGACAACTGAAATGATTTAGGCTTAGAATAAAAGAATAAAAAAGAATGAACAGAGCCCAAGATAACTTTGGGACACCATCAAGTGTACCAATATATGAATTATGAGACTCCTAGAAAGAGAATAAAGAGAGAAAGGAGCAGAGGAAATATTCAAAGAAATAATGGCAGAAAACTTCTCAAATTTAATGAGAGACATGAATATGTATCTTCAAGAAATCAAATGAAACCCAAAGAGATAAATTCAAAGAGAACCATGCCCAGACACAGAATAATCAAACTGTACAATGCCAAGGACAAGGAGAGAGTTCTGAAAGCTGCAAGAGAAAAGCAACATGATATATACAAGGGAATCCCAGTAAAATTGAATGTTGATTTTTCATCAGAAACCATGTAGCCAAGAAGGCAGTGGTGTGAAATAAATATTTAAAGTGCTGAAAGAAAACAGCTGTCAACCAAGAACTTTATATCCAGCAAGACTTACTTTCAGAAATGAGGGGCAGATTGTGAGCTTCCCAGATAAAAAAAGCTGAGGGAATTTTTCACCACTAGACCTCCCCTATAAGCAATGCTAAAGGAAGTTCTTTAGACTGGAAGGAAAGGACACTAGATAGTAGATGGAAGGAGCATAAAGAAATAAAGACCCCTCATAAAAGTAATCATAGGGGTAATTATAAATGCCAGTACTACTGTGTTCTACTTTTTGGTATGCAACTCCATTTCTTGTGCCATGCAGGTGCTAAAATGCAAACACATAAAAAATATGATAAGTTAATGGTTTTGGCATACAATGTACAAAGATATAATTTGTAACGTGCTCAAAAAAAGGTGGGGGGACAGAAGGGCATAGGAACAGTGCATGTGTATGTGATTGAAGATAAGTTGATATTAAAGAAAATATGATTGTTATAGATTTAGAATGTTAAATTTTAACCCCATGGTAACCACAGGGAAACCCCAATGAAATATACATTAAGAAAGAAATGATAAGGGCCTCAAAATGGTACAATTCAAAAAGTAAAATAAATATGGAAGTAGACATTAATTGAAGAATTGACAGTCAAAAAAGGTATAAGACTTAAAAACACAAAATAGCAAAATGGCAAATGAAAATACTGCATTATCAGTTGTTACTTTAAATATAAATGAATTAAATTATCCAGTCAAAAGACAGAGATAGGCAGAAAGGATTAAAAAGCATGTCCCAATTATATGCCATTTACAAAAGACTCACCTTAAATTCAAAGACATAAGTAGGTTGAAAGTGAAAGGATGGAAAAATAGATACCATGTAAGTAGTAACAAAAGAGAGCTAGGGCAGCTATACTAATACCAGATAAAATAGACTTTAACTCAAAATGGTTATAAGGGGCAAAGAGGATCACTATATACTGTTAGTGGGGTCAATTCAACAAGAAGACATAACAATTATAAATAGGTATTCCCCTAACAGCAGAGCCCAAAAATATATGAAGCAAATATTGACCGATTTAAAGGGAGAAATAGATGGTTATACATTAATAGTAGATTTCAATATACCAATTTCAATAATGGAAAGAACATCTAAGCAGAAGATTAATAAGGAAATAGAAGAGTTGCATGATACTCTAAACCAGCTACACCTAACATACATATATATGTATGTATGTGTATGTATGTATGTATATACATCACCCAACAGCAGCAGAGTACACATTCTTTTCGAGTGCGCATAGGTCATTCTCCAGGATAGACCATATCTTAAGTCACAAAACAAGTCTCAATAAATTTTAAATAATTGAAATCATACAATTTATTTTCTCTGACCACAGTGTACTCAAGCTAGAAATCAATAAAAGAGGGAGAGCTGAAAAACTCATAAATATATGGAAGTTAAACAGCACACGCTTAAACAATGGAAATAAGGAAATAGCTTAAGAAAAATGAAAATGAGAACACAACATAAAACTAATGGGCTGCAGCAAAGGCAATGCTCAGAAAGATATTTATAGCCCTATATACTTACATTAGAAAAGAAGAAAGTGCTCCAGTCAGAGACCTAACCACATACCTAGAGGAACTAGAAAAAGAACAGCAAACTAAATGCAAAGTGAGCAGAAGGAAGGAAATAACAAAGATTAGAGCAGAGATAAATGAAGTAGAGAATAAATAATACTATAGAGAGAATCAACAAAATCAAAAGTTTGTTCTTTGAAAGATTAATAAAACCAACAACCTTTCAGCTATACTGGCAAAGAAAAAAAGAGAGAAGATAAAAGTAATTAATATCAGGAATGAAAAGAGGACATTATTACTGACCTCACAGAAATGCAAAGGATCATAAGAGGATACTATAAACAACTGTACACTAACAAATTGGATAACCTGGATGAAACTGACAAATTCCTAGAAGCATACAAACTGCCTACACTAACTCAAGAAGAAATAGAAGATCTTAATAGACCAATAACAAGCAAAGAGATTGAATCAGTAATCAAAACCCTCTCAACAAAGAAAAGCCCAGGACCAGGTGGCTTCACTGGTAAATTGTGCCAAACATTCAAAGAAAAGTTAACACCAACACAACTCAAACCATTCCAAAAAATTGAAGAGGAGGAAACATGTCCTATTTCATTCTATGAGGCCAGTATCACACTAATACCATAGCCAGAAAAAGATATGACAAGAAAAGAATATTACAACCCAATATCCCTCATGAATATTGATACAAAAATACTCAACAAAGTAAAAGCAAACCAAATCCAAAAGTATATTAAAAGAATTATACACTATGATCAAGTGGGATTTATCCCAAGTAGTAGCAAGGGTGGCTCAAGGTAAGAAAATCAATTAATGTATTACACCACATCAAAAGAATGAATGAAAAAAAATGATCATCTCAACTGATACAGAAAAAGCTTTTGAGAAAATTCAGCACCACTTTCTGATAAAAACACTCAGAAAACTAGGAATAGAAGAAAACATCCTTAACATGATAAAGGGCATAAACGAAAAACCCACAGCTAACATCATACTTAATTGTGAAAGATTGAAAGCTATTCCCCTAAGATAAGGAACAAGTCAAAAATGCCCACTGTCACCACTATTATTCAACATTGTACTGGAAATGCTGGCCAAAAAATTAGGATAGAAAAAGGAATAAAAGACATCCAAATTTGAAAGGAAGAAGTAAAATTTTCACTATTTATAGAAGACATGATTCCTTATAGAAAGAATCCTGAAAACTTCACAACAAAACTACTAGAGCTAATAAATGAATTCAGCAAAGTGTCAGGTTACAAGATCAACACATAAAAAGCAGTAGTGTTTCTATATACTAATAATGGACAATCTGAAGTGGAAATCAAGAAAAATATTTCATTTACAATACCAATGAAAAGAATCAAATATCTAGGAATAAATTTACCAAGGATGTAAAGGACCTTTACATGGAAAACTATACAACATTTCTGAAAGAAGTTAAAGAAGACCTAAATAATTGGAAAGACATTCATGTTCATGGATTGGAAGACTAAATTTAGTTAAGGTTTTAATTCTACCCTAAGTGATATACAGATTCAATGCAATTCTAATAAAAATTCCAATTGACTTATTTTCAGAAATGGAAAAAAACAGCCATCAAATTCAAGGACAAATGGCCCTGAATAGCCAAAACCATCTTGAAAAAGAAGAATGATGTTGGAGGACTCACACTTCCTGCTTTTAAAACTTATTACAAAGTACAGTAGTAATAACAGCATGGTACTGGCACAAGTCCAGACATAGAGACCAATGGAATAGAATTGAGAGTTCATAAATAAACCCTCACACCTTTGGCCAGCTGATTTTGACAAAGATGCCAAGTCCACTCAGTGGAGAATGAATAGTCTTTTAAACAAATGGTGATGGGAGAACTGTATAACCATGTGCAAAAAAATGAAAGTGGACCCCTACCTCACACCATATACAAAAATTAATTCAAAATTGACCAAAGACCTAAATGTAAGAATAAAATCTATAAAACACCTTGAAGAAAACATAAGGAAACATCTTCAGGACCTTGTGTTAGGTGGTGGTTTCTTAGACATTACACCAAAAGCACAAGTAACAGAAGAAAAAATGGACAAACGGGACTTCATTACAATGAAAAACTACTATGAATCAAAGTACTTCATCATGAAAGTAAAAATGCAATGTACAGAATGGGAGAAAATATTTGGAAACATTATATCTGATAAGGGCTTAATATACAGAATATAAAAAGATATCATACAACTCAATAACAAAAAGACAAACAAATTAAAAATGGGCAAAAGACTTGAATGGACATTTTTTCAAAGAAGATATACAAATAGCAATTAAACATATGAAATGATGCTCAAAATCATTAGCAATTAGGGAAATGCAAATCAAAACCACAATGAGGTACCAACTATACCCACTACAATGGCTGTTGTTTAAAAAATGGAAAGTAATAAGTGTTGAAGAGGATGTGAAGAAATAGGAACCCTCATATTGTTGGTGGGAATGTACAATGGTGCGGCCACTGTGGAAAAGTTTGACAGTTTTTCAGAAAGTTGAGTATAGAATTACCATATGACCCAGCAATCCCACTTCAGTTAATTGAAAGTAGGGCCACACACAGATTTGCACACTGATGTTCATAGTGGCATATTCACAATTTCCAAAATGTGTAAGCAACCCAAGTGTCTATCAACTGATGAATGGATAAACAAAATATGGTCTATAAATACAATGGGATATTATTTGGCTATAAAAGGGAATGAAATTCTGATGCACATGACAACATGGATGAACCTTGAAGATATTGCGTTTAGTCAAGTAAGCCAGACACAAAAGGACAAATACTGTATGATCTCACTTATATGAAATAAGCAGAATATGTATATTCATAAAGTCAGAAACTAGAATATAAGTTACCAGGGGCTGAGTTGGGGAGGGGAATAGGAAGCTAATATTCAATTGGTCTGGAGTTTTTATTGGGGGTGATGGAAAAGTTTTGGTAATGGAGGCACAACTTTGCATATGTAATTGTAAATTGTATATTTGAAAAGGGATAGAAAGGGAAATTATAGGTTGTATATAAGTTACCACACACACAAACACACACATATATACAACTGTACAATACATAGAGTGAACCCTAATGTAAACCGAGTGCTTAAGCAATAGCATAATCATAATAATATTGTTTCACTAATTGTGAGAAAGTTACAATACTAATGAAAAATGTTAATAATGGGAAAAACTGTGAGTGTGAAAGGAGGGTTTATGGGAACTCTGTACTATTTACAGTAAACCTACCACTGCTCTACCACACATACATACATACATACATGCATACATACATACATACATGCATACATACAAACAAAGCCAAAGGAACAGGTATTGAGTTTTATAAAAACAACAACAACAAAACCACTTTAGTAAGAATATAGATAAAATACATTCGAGGATTAAGTCTCAGGGATTAGAAATCATTCCCCTACCAGGCTTTCTGGCAGTTTGTAGAGGTACTGAAGTAAAGGTATCTTACCCAAAGCAGAAAGCATGGGGGAATGCGGCATGCGGCTACCAAGGAAATTTATACAGACCCTATAAGGGATTATATAACTACTAAATGAGCCGACAAGGTGGTTAAGGGTCATGGAAAACAGGAAAAAAGCACAAGTGTGGTAGGCAGAATAATGCCCCAAGACCAAACAAACAAAAAGAGCAGATATGCATGAGCTACCCACTTTTTACCAGGCCTGGGGTTTAGCATGGCACCTCACTTAATCCATACAACAGCTTGTGTGTATTTTTCCTCTGTGTCTTAATATTATTATCTTTATTCATTTATGAGATTAAAGAAATATGAATTTCAAAATCATACTGAAGCTAGTAATAACTACTCGTAGCATTGTTCTAAGAATTAAATATTAACACAAGGAAAATAGCTTACAACACGGTGAATGTTCAATTTTTTTTAAAGAAGAAGAGGGAAGTGAGTATATTTTCTAACCAGCAGGAATTCAAAGACGGTGAGTCTGATTTTAAAGACAAAGTCTTTCCTTAGGAAATTTGCCCTCAAAACACAAAGAAGATGATTCATTGTCTGCATCTGAATATGTCACAAACGGCAACAGAATGAAAGAACCTCTGAGGACATGGGGTTGGATGTCTAAAACCCAAAAGAACTGCATCCGTGTGGTTAAGAGCGACTTCCTTCAAGGTTTTCAAAATCGAGCCAACACTGAGAGGAATAATGCCTGCCACAACCTTCCTTAAATGTTTGCTAATCTTCCCATGTAGTAATCAACCCCATGAAATGTAGACTACCAAATATTAACAGTTTTCCTAATCATTATACTCTCACTGATTGGCTATGGTGTTTTAGACACTACATGCCACTTTCCACTCAGGGACTTCTTTCTTTTCTCACATATGCTGTGAGATATTAATTGCTGTCCCATCTGGGTCCCACACATATTGATTAAATTATTGCTTTGTGCCCCATACCAGAGACGAAGAAACTGAGGCCAGCACCGTTAAGTATCTTGCCCAAAGTCATTCAACTAGTCTTGGATGGGCTGGGATATGGACTTTGATTTAATTTAATTGGGAAAACCTATTGTTTTCTTCCCCCACATCACTCCACAACCTTCTATGGATCTAGGTATGAGCAAAACTAAGACAGGGCAGGCCTGTCTTTATCCACTCTCCCCCTTGCACCCCCTCCTCCCCATTCTAGAATGGCAGAAAATTCATGGTATTCACTTTGAGAAACTGCCCTCAACACTGTAGCTGGTGGCTGCCCTAAACACTGTGCTGTTATCATGACTAGGAACAAAGATGAATAGGTTAGATATTCAGAGATGGTTTCTAGAAGATAAGTGTGCACTGATTTAAATAAATACATTTTGCCTCTTCTGGGGACCCATAAACATTTGGTTCCTACATGACACAGGCACACACAGTTTGAATTTCACAAAGCTTTCCTTTCTTTGAAAGTAGTCAGGCCCAGCAAACAACTTCATATGCTAATAAATATTTAGATCTTTCAATTAAATAAATAATTAGCCCAGAGGGAAGGTGATCAAACTGCCGCTTGCCCCTCTCTGCCTGGACCTAAGCTGGCATTCAGGCTTCTGCTCTCACATGTGCATGGGGACCCTGGTGAGCAGAGGTGACCTCTGAGAGATTCTGGGATAAATGATCACGGAATGCAATGGTGCTCTAAATCCATTCGATGGGGAACGATGATGCAGGGAGCCATCAGCTGTTTGGTGAGGCAGTGCAAAGTGATTATGCTGCTCCCTGGGAAGGAAATCACTCAGAGACACTGGTGAAGAGTTATCTGGCATGGGGATATTAAGGAGTAATTCCTTTTAAATTATTACTTTGTTGTGAGACTATCCAATGGTACTACATTGTCTTAGAGCTAGGATAGGAGGTCAAATGCAGACGTCTTTCCATGATTGTTGGAGAGGAGTGATGATGGAGAGGAAGCGGCAGGACCTCCCTTGCAGTCCTGGACTACTCTGGCTCACAGATTCCAGAATTCCCCTATCAGTGGCCAGGCAATAATGCCTGTGCTTTTCAAGTAAGAGCCCAGCGTCAGCCATTCTATGGGCCATGATTACATCACCAGGAACTGCTGAGTGTCCTCGTGTCTCTTGCCACCACCTCCATCAGGGGTTTCCATCTGCAGATCCAGTACCAACCAGGGAAATATGGATTCCTCCCACCACCCCAACAACCCTCTTCCCCTTCCTACACACACAACCAGGTCTTGCCTTAGAGAATCCGTGTTCTTTACTGTCTATTGTGCGAATGATTTGGGTGGGGGACACTGGAGTTGATGCAGAGTTGATAGTGGCTTGTCTCTGACTTGGGAAATCGGTCCTCACAGCTAGATGGCAGGCACTTCCCAACAGAGACTTTGTCTTCATTTTTCATGAAGGTGGCTGACACACAAAGTGGATGAATGCCATTATGTCAGTTTGATATTATTCATGAATTCCAAAAAGAGAGATTTGATTATGTTAGTAAACTGGTCTGTTCCTCTCAGTGTGATACACTTTGATTGTATTAGATTCAGCTGAGATGTCTTGGATTAAATTATGTTAAGATAAGGGCTTTGATTCGACTGCATCAGTAGGGTATAACTCAGTTTAAGTCCCTGGCCCCTTGGTGGGTTGATAAACAGACCCTCACACAGAGGTAGACAAGAGAAGTAGACACATGGAAAAAGACATGGCAGAGGAGAGAACTTGGTTTTGATGCTGGAGCTCCTGGGAGAGATGAGACATTCACCTGATAGTTTACAGCTGACCTTGTGAAGAGACCAGAGAAGCTGAGAAGCCCTGAGAGACAAACCTTATGCCAGCCCACAGTTGAGATCAGAAGAAGCAGGGCCCATGGAGCCTTAAGAGGAAAGAGGAAGGCTGAACCCTCACAGAGATCGGCAGCTATCTTGCTTCAACACGTGGCAAATGACTTTGGGTGAGAAAGTACCTTTTATGGTACCTTGAGTTGGACTCTTTAGGGCCTTGTGACTGTAAGCTTCTACCCCAAATAAATACCCTTTATAAAAGCCAACAGATTTCTGGTACTTTGCATCAGCACCCCTTTGGCTGACTAATATAGCCATCTTCCATTTAGCCTCTTCCCTCTCATGGACACCCCCAGGCAACCAGACCCCTGGCAGAGAAGGCAGGGTCCATGCTCTGAAGCCAGATGCACCTGGCTTTGAATCCACCTCCGGCACTGGCACTTCAGCTCTGACCTGAGTTTCCATCTCCTCCCCTGTATCAGGAGATTCCAAGTATTACAGGTGAGTGAACAAAGCAATAAGCGGGCAGCCCCTGGCAGAGGCCCCATAGTTTGTCTTCTCAATAAATGGTAGCTATCAAATCCTCACTCACTAGATGTTTGGACAGTTCTGGTATTAACTCTTTTCTAATTTTCTCAGCATGTTCATTGGTGAAAATGGGTTTAATTATATATACTTCATATGTTGGCTTTTAGGCTTAATCGTGCTCCTCTCTGTAAAGATGGGTGCCCAACCAGGAATAGTTGCTCAAGAAGCCTGTAATTCCTCCCTCTTGCTTTCTGTCTCTATGTCTCAACTGCTTCAGACCTCATCAATCCTCACAAAAACCCTCTAAGTACAATTATTATTATCTCTGGTGTACAAATAAGGAAACTGAAACTCAGAGAGTGTAAGTAACTTTCCTGGGATCACACAGCAAGGCGCTGGGCTTTGAACTCAAGAATCACCTCCCTTTCTTAGCTCCCCAAACTCATCTGGGGCCATCGAGGGGTGGAGGCTGGGAGCTGCATTCCACATAGTCCCAATTTCCCCAAACATTTGGTTTTGTCCCCCACTGGTTAAAGAATTGGAATAACGCACACAGAGTTCAACTCAACAGTAAGGACAGCTTTTCCTTCCAGAAGGTGCTGCTGTTTAATTACCTCCAGTTTTGCGAATGCCCCACAGGCCTGGGCCACACTGCCCCACATTAGTGTTGACCGGTAGATTTCCATTAATTAATACTAAGTTTAATCTTCTTTGATTGCAAACATCAATTGTTGCTGATCTCTCAGCCATCCCTGCCAGTGGGTATGTATCTGAGTTCTAAACCACTCAAGCACCATCATGCCAGGAGAAAGGTGAAATGAAACATTAAGCTGGAGTTATGGTCAATTTAATTAATGCAAATGCTCAGCTCGGTTCATTTGGCCCAATAATGCTTTCCAATAAAGCTATTGAGGACAAACACTCTTCATGACTGTTTATTTTCTATGTCCTCTTAAAAAAATCTTTTCTGCCAGAAACTAAGCAAGAGATGGCCTAAAGGATACTATTAGGTTCTAAGTTGTGGTTTGTACAACCCTGTGGAAAACCTACCTCTAGACTCGGCAAAGGAGGGAATAAGCCTGTAAATTGGCAGGACTGATGGTGGAAGGTAGGCATTTGTGTGGGAGTGTGGAGTGTGTGAGTGCACACGTGTGTGTGAGAGAGGAGCAAAAAGAAGAGAAGAGGTTGTGCAACATACCGTTTACCCAGTAGCAGATTTGTTAGACCTTTCTCGATTGCTTAATCAATAAATGTATCTTTATTGAATAATGATACTTAACATCGGTGTAGAGCCTTCTCGGGTCCAGGGCACCCCTGCATACATTCCCTCAATTGACTGCTGCTCACAGCGATCAAGGTGGTTTCTCTGCACCTAGAGAAGATGAGACTCAGAGGGCTCAAGTGGATTGCCTAGTACAGCAACAGAACCTGGACATGGGTTGTCAGCTTCTAGCTTGCTGCCACTGGGGCACTGTGTACAGTTGTCCTCTGCACGAGGGCTCCTGGGTGTTCCCACGGTTCACTGGCCAAGTCAACACCCTAGGTGCACACTGGGCCAGTGAGGAGGCTGCGACCTCTTTTCCTAATCCGTGCGTGTGCTTGCCAAGCCATGTCCTTGTGGTTGGTATCTGCCCAGGAGATCTGATTCTCTAAACTGTCCCAAATTGCTACATGGGGCCTTGCAGCAGCCAGTCCTGCCTGTCCACCCACTTCCCATCAGATCTATCACAGCACATGTAATGCTATAAAGTGCATGTGTTTCTCAATATGCGAGCTTCTGCCCCAGAGCTTCCTGACCTTCCTGAGGGGAGGCACTGTACCTTACTCATCTCTATGCCTCCACTGCCCAGCACTGAATAAATAAGTGGCCAAAGGGATGTCCAGAACACCACTGTCTTTCAGAGGATGCATTCACCTATCCTCAGCTTCTTTTGGTAATTGCTGTTGCCTGAGTCTCCCTCCATTTCAGCAAGGTTCAGCTTTTATCCCCCTGACCTTGATTGTTCCTTCAAGATATATATAGCTCTGAAATCCAGACACTTCATCAGTTATCCAAGTTTATCAAAATCATGGTCCAGGAAAACCAAAAAGGGGTCAGGATATCAGGGCTCCAGCTTATGGTCATATAAATATGGTTAGTTCTTGTTGGAGACAATAAAAGCTATGAGGACATGGAGCCCACCAGCCACAAGACGAAACTCATGAACAAACTGCACGTTCTCCCCCAAAACCTCAGATGAATCTTTAGCTCAGTATGGGCTCCTGGGTGCCCAACCTGGAAGGCCAGGTGGAAGTGGTTGGGTAGCTCTGGCCATGGCCCTGTTTTTGAAGAAAGCTACATGTACATCACCCCGGACAGAGAATCTGAAATTATTATAGATCACTGCCCTTGAAAAATCACCAAAAAATTCAGAAATCAAATGGACTCTCCTTCCCTTACATTTCTCTGTCATGTTCTTCAGACCCACCTGAAATCCCACTTGGCCAATGAAGTCTTCCCTACAGGGTCTGCCAGCTTTTAAGGTGACACCGTAAGATAGATCATCCCTACTAGGGTCCCCCATGGAGATCCAATGAGGCTGGGGAGGCCATCGAGGTCACCTTATAACTGGGGTTCTTAACCAGGGGTCAGTGAGCTTGAATTGAAATTCGAAAAAAAAAAACAAAAACATTATTCTTGTTGGGATGTATTGGTGTGGGTGTGATATATTTATTAAACAATCCACAGTGTAGGGTGGACTTAGTAAGGGGTCCATGGTTTTCATCTGACTGGCACAGGGGTCCATGGAACAAAAAAGGTTAAGAACCCCTGCCTTATAAGAAGCATAGAAGTCAGGAATTGATTGCCTGGTAGACTAGGCCACGATCCTCACCACCTGGGTATTCATAGTCTCTATTTGATCTGCTCTTTCTCTTACTTGTCCGTAGCCACCAGCCATGAGCAAATAGCACAGAAATGGGCCCAGGTGGTCAAGTCCCTGATCAGCATCAAGCTGGGGGAAGGATCAATGCTGGGGTTAGTCTGGGGCAGAGGCTAATGTTCCAAGACCATCAGGGGTTAGAGGCCTAAGGGATAGAAACTGCCCTGGATGTCTGGGGGTCTGGATAGTAGGAAGGAAGCAAGGGAAATGAGGCAGGGGTGAATACCCAGTGTGTAGTCAAGGAGCCAGAAAAAGTTAGGTCAGGAAGACGCTGCTGAGGTCAGCACGGGACCAAAAAAAAAGTATCAGCTGCAAGTTGTCTGGATCCTGGGATGAATTTGCAGCAGACCTATGGATTGTTACCTGTGAACTGGGATTGTTAGACCATGAAAAGAGTCATTCTGTATCAGAGAGACTTTCCATATAGCAGTATACAGCTAGGCTTGCTCCAAAATATCATTTATCTATATTTGCTGTTTAGGCTGTATTATCCTCATCCTATTTCTTCAGGAAAAATCTGAGGCTTCTGGTGGTGATAGACACTCAGAAAAGCCTTAGTGGATTGAAAGAAGGGACCCAAATGTTGTAACAGACAGGAAGATACACAATATCCCCCAGCTGCATACTCAGCTTCATGGTCTGGGAGGAAGATAGTCCATTATCTTGCCTTCCTAGAGATTCCCAGGTTTAGGTGGTTTCCAAATCTTGCAGCTGTAATCCAGGAAATCCATTAAACACATGGGTCTCACTTGTTCCAATTCTCTCCACTTGTACTCATAGCAGACATTACTAATTGATCATGATATTGCTTCCTACTGAGCCAATTTCAGCCTTGGAATTCTTTCCAACATGATATTTCAGAAAATAACTAACAATCAAAGTTGGGGCATGAAATGATACTGTTCATTTTAGCCACATTGCTAGAGACAGATCATTGGTTAACATCCACAGTAGGTAGAATAACCAGTGGATCTATAGATTGGGTCTCTATTTAAACTTACTGTGAAGGATGATCCTTGTTAGACTAAATAAGATCTTCTGTGGTGACATGCATTAGTCTAACACTAATTTGTCTGAACTTTAATGCCCAGCATAAACAAGATTGATGAGACCAAAACATAGCAGTGGAAATCCAGACACATTTTCATTTATTCAGCCTCTACTCCAGGCAAAACAACCTACTTAAAACAAATGATGAGTTTTAGTAATGGATATGTAAACAGCATGCCAACCGATACTTCTTCAAATTGCTCTCTAGTAGCTGGGAATTAGAATTATTCTTCTTTAGGCATGCACACCCATGGCTGTGAAGCATAACTAAAATAAGGGTAAGCTGGAGGAAGCTATCTTAGTTTTATAAGAACACCAAAACTATTCCCTTATAATATGAATTCAATGTTTTTTCAGTCTTGCTGTTATAGATCTCCCTGTCGCTTTGGGATACCCGATGTTGCTCTACTCTATTTCTTTTTTTTGCCCATTTACAATTTTATTGGTTTCAGTCACCTGTAAGATTAAGAATTTAGGAGCTTCCACTCAGTGAGCCACGTCTTCTCTGTAGCTTCTCCGGTTCCTTCGGGCAATCAGGAGAATCAAAGGACAGTGGAGGGATGAGCCAATAATGAGTGCAGAAACAGACACAGACAACAGGATAATGGATTAATTCACTGTCAGCAATCCTGAGCCCCTGTTTCTGGCGTTGAGCTATTGAAGGATGTCAGGTACAGTACTGCTAGGTTTGTTAGGAACTGCCGTGAATCACAGTGACGCTGTCCATAGCTGGCTGAGCAGAGGCTTGCCGTGTTGATCCCTGTACCAGCAACGAATACCGAGCAAGGGGCCTGAGAACCTCCAAGCCTAATTTTTTCCCGCTACAGGAATGCTTTCTGAACATATTGCCACAGACCGCAGGAGGGAGACTCAGACAAATGCCTCTGTCTGCCTAATTCTTCTCAGTCTCAAGCCCTGAATATCCCTTTGATGTGTAATGTTCTTGCAGATTTACAAACTTCTTTCTTCAGGAGCTCTGTGTGGGTGTGGGGAGAATGATGGAAATCTAGCTCTCGAATAAGAAAACTCAGAGCATTGATGGTTTTATTTTACTTCCAGATAAACTGGCTTTTTATTTCATATCTGCAGTGGAAGAATCACTTTTCAAAGTCAGAGCTGATGGAAAGTGCATTCAAAGTGGTGCACATCATCATTATAAACGGGGCCAGGCGAGCCAGAGTGATTGACTTGTTGGCAAAAGCTTGCTTTCTTGAAGGCTGGCCTCATGGAGAAGCCAATGGCTCCTGCACAGCTGTGGTTTGGAACCTTGAGCCCTCCTGAGACCCTCAGCCTCCCTTATTCTGTGAGAGCTTGACGGGTCACACCTCCCGTCTCCTACTAGTTTCCAGGCTCTTCCTCTGTGCTCCCTCGGTCGCCATCAGCGGAGAGTGTCCTTAACTTGGAACTGTCTGTGTCCACGTCTGTCTCCCAGCCCAGAAAGGGCAACGCAGAGTTCTGGTGGAGCACCTGGGTCTCTGCTGCTCCCCCTCTTTGGATCCAATTCCTGACTCTGCCATGTACTGAGTGAATTCAGGCAGATTATCTGACCTCAGTTACCCTCTTTAAATAATGGCACTGTGATAGTACTGCCTCATAGGATCATCATGAGGATTATATGGGTTAAAATCTAGAACTAGCTGCAACAATGGCCAGCACACAATCATCCCTATAAGTGTTGGAAGGTAGCTGCTCTTGGGCAAGAACCTTTCACAATCACCTCTTTAAGTCCAGAATCTAGTCTGGCACAGAGAAAACACTCGATAAACGTGTGTGGAAGCATGGTCTGTCTCCCCGATAGCCCTAGTTCTCAATTAATGTTATTGTTCATCAAGAACCACCATGGTTTCAGTCACGCTAAAAACCATTGACCAGTTCTCACTCTTCTCTCTGCCCAGCATCCCCGGGTCAGGTACCTAACAAGCTAGAGCTTTCCTTTTACAAGTCAATGGAAAGCAGTGTATGGGCATTGTCCTCAAAGGGAATCATCATTGACTATATGGTCATGCGATATGGAAGGAAAATACTTAGTGTTGTATTTGTAATGTTTGCCTGTAGGAACACAAATTCAAATGTCCTCAGATGATCAGAGTTCAACTTTCAATTTTCTTCTAGGGACCTTTTTTCCCTCCTGGAGTTATTAGTGAGTCGATAATATGAACATTTTGTTGTTTTAATAAGGAGCCAATTTTATAGAAGCAGAAGGCTTAGATTGAACCAATTGTTCTAAGTCACTACACATAGGTGACTTTTGCTTACTGGCTGCCAAAGAAGAGAACAGGAAGAGATGTAAGATTTTTGAGTACTTACATTGTGGAACAAGTAGTAATTGGCATTATATATCTGTCTTATTAAATCTGATTAATTGATAATTATTCTTCCTGTTTTTACCAGATAAAGCCACAGAGACTTGATTTCCAAAAGCCTAAGTTTCTCCTTTAGGCTAAGAGCTAAGGCACTTCCACAAACAGCTCAGAGATCCGGGGATGCTTCCATACCTTCCAGCAAGGTACCCTAACCAATCAGGACCAAACCCGCCCCTCCACACAGCCCTGTTTATTTCAGCCCAAGAGGAACAAGTTTCTTTTCAGTCCTTCTTCAAAACTCCTGGTTCCTTTCAAGTTCGTCCAGTGGACTATATAACACACCATCTCCATGAGGTGGTCATCTAATGACCTTCTAGTGATTTCTCTTGTTCCCTGAAGAACTGAGATCCTGACTCCCTACTG
This sequence comes from Cabassous unicinctus, assembly GCA_029593785.1. NCBI lineage: Eukaryota > Metazoa > Chordata > Mammalia > Cingulata > Chlamyphoridae > Cabassous > Cabassous unicinctus. The sequence continues at coordinate 2,790 of JAQZBX010040720.1, read as the reverse complement.
AACCCCTTGCCACACTTCTTACTATCCCCATTCTTGGTGATGACGACATCCTCTGAAGGACCCATTCTACCTCCGGCCTCTTCCTTGATGATTTCTGCAACAAAGACCTTCTCCCTCACCCAACCCCAGCCATCATTCTTGTGATCATTCCAAAGATCCTGTCTTTAACTGCTCCACTTTCATAATCTGTATACACAGAAGCTTTCTCTCTCCACACCATCTCTAACATGTCCTCTTCACTTTCTCTAGCAAAGGAATTCCTATCAATCTATGAATCCCAACAAATACCCAATTCATCAAACTTGCTACTTTTTTTACTTTTCATCACTAATCTTACTTTTTCACTTCCATTTTTAGCCAGTTAGATTTCATAATCCACCATTAAAATAATTTATTTTCAATATCCTTAATTCTTTCATACCTCTCTCTCCTTTATCCTTGCCAGGCCAAACCCCACCCACAGAGAAACTCCTCTCCTACTCCATGCCTACAACTGAGAGGCTGAACCTGCTGGGGAAAGCCCTACAGTGATGCTGACTGGTGTCTTGTGATGTGGAAAGATGGGTCTTTATTCCTATCAAAGGCCAGGGTCACCACTCCTGCCCTGGAGCTGATCCGAGTTTGCTTTCACTCCAGTAATCAACCCCTCTTGCTTCCACAACATACATACATTTTTTTCATACTCCACTGGATCATTTCCAATGGCATCTAAACTTAGAATGTATAAGTACAAAAAAACATGCAACATTTTTATGATAATCTTCATTTTCTTATAAATCAAGAAACTGAGCCTCAGAGAGGTTAAAGAACAGGCTGAGGTCACACAGCTAACAAGGAAGAACAGTGTGATTATAAAATCCACGCAGTTTTCAATGCATCATACCAATTAATCTGACTATGATTGACCTTGAAATAACCCTCAATATCAATTATAACTAGTAAAGCAAGCTCTTAAAAACATTTTGGTAGCTAAGATAAGCCACAAAAAATATATGGAGGCTAAAATAAAATTATAAAAGGGATTAACCCAAATGTGTGAGTCAATAGCATAATATAGACTCCAAATCTGTGACGTTATTATTTACTGCCAAGGACACATCCACATGTTGCTTAAGGTCTCCTCCACATAAACAGTTATGATGTCGTATGCATATTATCAGTGAGACAGTAGGTATTGTGAATGGGTTTTGAAAATAAAGATAATTACACAGAAAACACTTCTTAAGTACTCCCTGTCATCAGAGAGTTTTACAGTTTCTAGCAATTATATAGCAAGTGTCAGAATGATGGAAATTTCAAATATATTGTTAAAACCCAAAGTCTTATACCCCATACTTTAAAAATATTAAGATTCCACAGAAGACATTAAAGGAAGGGGTCGGGGGTGGGGGGGAGAGATGAATAGGGAGAAAGTAATGGAATTTAACTGCAAGTGGAAAATTCATCCTCACTTCAGCTTTGAACAGAATCACAGCGGCAAATAGAAATGACAAACTTCCCATCAGAAACATGACTTCTCATTCTCATTATGACGCATTTACAGCTTTTTCCAAGGATTTAACTAAAGAGAGTCAGAAGAAGAAAAAGAAGACAAATGAATTGGAAATGACCTTATCCATTATCTATGGCCACATGGAGAAAATAATGCTTTCCCAAAGCTGGGTCATGGATTAGCTGTCAAATAAAATACCTATGTATAAATATTTGACCTAAGCACAAAGTATTAAAGTAATTTCAGCTACATATGTCTATGAGAAAGTCAATGCCCATCTGGAATTAGCAAATTTGAAGATGGAACTTTTCACAAAGAGCCTTCTTTTCTTTACCTCAAGGTCTGCTTAAATAACTTTACTAAAGGGAGCTTAGCACAGTAAAAGGAGATTGAAAGAGCTATGAACAGAGAATTTGTAAAAGACGAAATTAAAAATGCTATTAAGCATTGGGGAAAGTGCTCAATCAATAATTAAAGAACAACAAATTAAAACAAAGATGAGGTAATTTTTCCACCAAAATAGAAAATAATATAATAATATTCAATATTGGCAGGATTTGCTGAAAGGGGTGACACCTGAACATTTAGTGGGAATTTAAAATGACAAACCTGAAAAGAATATATGTGAACAACCTTAAAACATTTTTATCCTTTGAACCAGCAATTTGTCTACCGGGCCTTCATCTGAAGGAAAGAATCTGGGGACTGACATTTCAGCACAAAAGTAATTACTGAAATACTATTTTTTATTTTATTTTTTATTAGAGAAGTCATAGGTTTACAGAAAAATCATGTAGAGATACAGAGTCCCCAAATACTCCATCTTACACACAGCTTTCCTTATCATTAACACTTTGCATTAGTGTGGTTCATTTGTTACAGTTGATGAAACAATATTATATAATTGTCCTAGTAACTAAAGTCCATACTTCATATTAGGGTTCACTGTTTGTGCTGCACAGTCCTATTGTTTTTTGGTATGTTTTTATCCTAATATCATATATACAACCCAAGATTGGGTTGACCAAATTGAAATACATAATTCAGTAGTAATAGTTATATTCACAATGTCGTACTACCATCCCATTAACCATTACCAAAGCTCTGCCATCACACCAAACAGAAACTGCACCAATTAAGCATCAACTCTCCAATCCCTCCCCGTCCCCCATCCCTGGTAACCTGTATTCTATTTTCTGACTCTATGAATTTGCTTATTCATACAATATTTGAGATCATATGATATTTGTCCTTTTGTGTCCAGTTTATTTCATTCAACATGATGTTTATTCTTTTTT
>JAQZBX010040719.1:0-22587 GCA_029593785.1 Cabassous unicinctus | reverse complement strand
TAGGATGACCATTGTCCATCATCATCTCCTCACCAGGTGACTTGAGTGAGTCCATTTAGCTATAGAGTAGGAGTTGTAGCTCCACCGAGATTCCAGGCACAGCTGACACATAGGCAGGCCAGAGGCCCCAGTCTCTGGAAATACACCTACAAACTCGAGCCTCACATATAGGTTTGAAGAGAAGGGACTGATGCACCATGTGCACGGAGGACTTATTTGAGTCCAACTCTGTCATTCTTAGGAGCACAGATTCCAAACTAGAGCCCACTGATAAGGGGGGCTATCCCCCCTTATATAGGACCTGGGTGTTTCCAGAGCCCTCAGGATCCCATCCATGTCGAGTGATATCCACTTTGGTGTTCTATGAGATCCTACTGATGTGTGTGTAAGATCTATCTCTGGGATGACGTCCTGAAGTTATTTGAAGTCTCTTAGCCACAAGAATTCATTTGTCTTTACATTTTCCCCCTTTTATTCAAGGATTTTTCCCAGTCGTGTTTCTAGTTGACATTTGGTATTAATCCCTCATTGCCAGGGAGGCTCATCCCCGGGAGTCATGTCCGATGTTGGGGGGAAGGTAATGCATTCATATGCTGAGTTTGGCTTAGAGAGAGGCCATATTTGAGCAACAAGGAGGCTCTCAGATGGCAACCATTAGGCACCCCATAACAGTAGGCTAAGTTTCAATTACAAGAGCAAAGACTCATAAGGGTAGTCATCAATAACAAGAACCCAACAGTGGGCCATCCTCTTTTGCCAGACGCTGCCCCTGCACTCAGGGGACTGTTGCTGCTCCCTTGGAGAATGTGGCAGAGCTCTCCAGGCTGGGAATTCATTATTCCCTCAATTATTCAGTGATTGTCTACCCACCATGACCATGCCCCATCCTTTGATCATTTGAACAATTTTATATATCTTTCATATATATTCAGATGACCTTACTCCCATGAATCCCCCATCCCAGACAACCCCCACCAATGATCCTCTGCAGCCCCCATTGTAACCCTTCTGTATTCTAAACCTTCCTTGAAGATGAAGCCCGTATAATAACCAAATACAATTAATAGGAAAATATGAAATAATAATGATTAGCTTAAATGCAAGAGATAAAATACAGGGAAACTCAGAAAAAAAGAACTAAAAATAAAATACTATTTACGGATTGGGACATTCAAAAAAAGAAAATGGGAAAAAACAAAAATATTTTTTTTTAATTCTTTTTTATTTTTATTTTTTCTCATTTTATCACTGCATTATCAGATGTCCAGTGTGAACCGTGAAATCTTCCCCCTCTCATTTCACAGTGTCTCCCAAATTTTCATTTAGTTTTCAAAGAAGATTTAGGTCACAGAAAAGTGACACACTGAATACTAGAGATTCCCATGTACCCAACCTCCTTCACCCTTCCCCACCCCATATTAAATCTTTTTTGTGTGTGTGTGTGGATGGTAGAATTGTTATAACTGTTATACAGATAGTGAAACATAGCTACTAAACATTGTCAATTGTCTAAATGTACCATTTAGATGGTACAGTTTAATAATTTTTTATGGTATTTACCATGTCCTGTGTCCATTACTGTAAGTTAATGAAAAACATTTCCCATGACCACTAAATACACCCTTTGATCTTATCTGTTCCTTTGTTCCCATCCCTGTGGGGCACATGAGACTACCCTGTCTTGACTCATGGGTTGACAAGATTCATAGTTACATGCCCTGGGTATTCTAAGCTGCTTTTCTTAATCTACCCACCTATTAACCCTGCACGACCAAACCCAGTACTATCCCTACCCACCTGTCCTATCCTTCAATATGCAACTATACTCTATCACTTTACCATAGATTAGGTCCATATGGGTGATGGCTCACAACCTACTCTTCTCTCTCTCTCCCTTAACCTATCTTTCACACAGTGGTTCTCAGAGACTGCTCACTTTCCTCAATTCAAATCAGTGAGATCATCCTTCAATGCCTGGCTTGCTTCACTCAACATAAGGTCTTCAAGATTCATCCATGTTATTCCATGTGTTAGCACTTTATTCCTTCTAACAGCTGAGTAATATTCCATTGTATGTATGTACCACATTTTGCTTATCCATTCATCTGTTGATGGGCACCGGGGCTGATTCCAGCTTTTAGCATTTGTGAACAATGCCGCTATGAACATTGGTATACATATATCTATTTGTGTCTTTGATTTCAATTCTTCTTGGTATATACTGGGCAGTGGAATTGCTGGATGATACAGAAAATTTACTGTTAGTTTTCTGAGTAATCGCCAAAATGTCCTACACAATGGCTAGACCGTTCCACAATCCCGCCAGCAGTGGATGAAGGTTCCTATGCCTCCACCTCCTCTCCAACACTTATATTCTCCTTTTTTTTTTAATAGCTGCCATTCTGATGAGTGTAAGATAGTATCTCATTGTGGTTTTGTTTTGCATTTCCCTAATAGCTAGCGATGTCGAACATTTTTTCAAGTGCTGTTTAGCCAGTTGTATTTCTTCCTTGGAGAAGTGTCTTTTCAGGTCACGTGCCCATTTTTTAAATGGGTTGTTTGTCCTTTTATTTTCGAGGTGAAGAATTTCTTTATATATGCAGGATATTAGGCTCCTGTCAGACATATGGTTGCCAAATATTTTCTCCCATTGGGTAGTCTGCTTTTTATTTTCTTAATAACGTCCTTTGAGGTGCAGAAATTTTTAATTTTGAGGAGATCCCATTTATCTATTTTTTCTCTTGTTGCTCATGCATTGGCTGTGAAGTTCATGAAACCATTTCCTATTGCAAGGTCCTGTGGATGCTTCCCTACATTATCATCCAAGGTCTTCATGGTTTTGGCTCTTATATTAAGATCTTTGATCCATCTTGAGTTGATTTTTCTATAATGTGTGATATGATATTCTTCTCTCATTCTTTTGGACATGGATATCCAGGTCTCCAAGCACCACTTGTTAAAGAGGCCATTCTCTCCCAACTAAGTGGGCTTGGTGGCCTTATCGAGTATCAGATGACTGTATATGAGAGGATATGTACCAGAAGTCTCAATTCAGTTCCATTGGTCAGTAGGTCTATCCTTGTGCCAATACCATGCAGTTTTGAGCAATGTAGCTTTTTAGTATGTTTTAAAGTAAGGTAATGTGATACCTTCAACTTCATTTTTCTTTTTCAATATGTCTTTGGCAATTTGGGGCCTCTTACCCCTCAAAATATAGTTTGTGGTAAGTTTTTCCAGTTCCTTAAAAAATACAGGGCAGATTTTTTTGGGGATTGCATTAACTCTGTTGATTAGTTTGGGTAGGATAGACATCTTGATGATGTTTAGTATTCCTATCCATGAACAAGTAATATTTTTCCATTTATTTAAGTCTTCTTTGATTTCCTTTAACAGTGTTCTGTAGTTTTCTGTATATAAGTCCTTTACATCTTTAGTTAAATTTATTCCTATGTATTTGATTCTTTAATTACTATTGTAAATGGTGTTTTTTCTTGATTTCCTCCTCAGACTGCTTGTTATTGTTGTACAGAAATGCGATTGATATTTGAGCATTGACCTTATAGACTGCAACAATACTGATCTCCTTTATAAGTTCTAGAAGTTTTGTTGTTGATTTCTCAGGCCTTTCTATGTATAGGAACAAGTTGTCTGCAAATAATGAAATTTTTACTTCTTCTCTTCCAATATGGATGATTTTTATATCCTTTTCTTGCCTCAGTGCTCGAGCAAATACTTCTAAGACAATATTAAAAAGGAGTGGTGATAGTGGGCATCATTGTCTTGTTCCCAATCTCATAGGGAAGGCTTTTAGGATTTCACTATTGAAGATCATGTTAACTTTGGGTTTTTCATATATACCGTTTATCATATTCAGAAAGTTTCCTTCTATTCCTATCCTTTGTAGTATTTTTATCAGGAAAAAGTGCTGTATTTTGTTGAATGCTTTTTCTGCATCTATAGAGATGATCATGTGATTTTTTTTCTTTCAATCTGTTTTTGTGGTGTATTACATTGATTGATTTTCTTATGTTAAACCATCCTTGCATACCCGAGATTGAAACCCAATTAGTCATGGTGTATAATTCTTTTGATATGTTGTTGAATGCAATTTTCAAGTGTTATGTTGAGGATTTTAGCATCTGGGTTCATTAAAGAAATTGGTCTGTAAATTTCCTTTCTTTTGGTATCTTTGTTTGGTTTTGGTATTAGGGTAATTTTGGCATCATAGAATGAGTTACGCAATATTCCTTCTTCTTATATTTTTTGGAATAGCTTAAGCAGTATTTGTGTTAGCTCTTTCCGGAATGTTTGGTAGAATTCAGCTGTGAAGCCATCTGGTCCTGGGCTCTTCTTAGTTGGGAGATTTTTGATGACTGAGTCTGTCTCTTTACTTGTAATTGGACTGTTGAGTTCATCAATTTCTTCTTTCATCAATGTAGGCTGTTTGCGAGTTTCTAGAAGCATTTCCATTTCCTCTAAATTATCATTCTTGCTGGCATATAATTTTTCAAAGTATCCTTTTATGAAACTCTTTATTTCTGTGGGGTCAGTATTGATATCCCCTTGCTCATATATTATTTTGTGTATTTGCATCTGTTCTCTCTTTTTCTTTGTTAGTCTGGTTAAGCGTTTATCAATTTTATTGATATTCTCGAAGAACAAGCTTTTGGTTTTGTTTATTGTTTCTAGTGATTTCTTATTGTCTATTTCACTTAATTCTACTCTAATCTTTGTTACTTCCTTCTTTCTACTTCCTTTAGGCTTAGTTTCTTGTTGTTTTTCCAGTTCCTCCAAGTGTGCAGTTAGGTCTTCAATTTTAGCTCTTTCTTCTTTTTTAATTTATGTATTTGTGGCTATGAACTTCCCTCTCAGGATTACTTTTGCTGCATCCCATAGGTTTTGATATGTTGTGTTGTCATTTTCATTAATTTCAAGGTAGTTACTGATTTCTTTTGAGATTTCCTCCTTGATCCACTATTTGTCTATATGTGTTTTGTTTAACTTCCATATCTTTGTGCCTAATCTGTTTCTCTGGCCATTAGTGATTTACAGTTTCATTTTGTTGTTGTCTGAGAAATTACTTTGTATAATCTCAATCTTTCTGATTTCATTGAGAGTTGTTCTGTGGCCTAGCATGTGGTCTATCTAGGAGTATGATCCATGTGCACTCGAGAAGAATGTAAATCCTGCTGTGTTTGGTTGTAGTGTTCTCTATATGTCTATTAAGTCCAGGTCCTCTAATGTATTGTTCAGAGACTTTGTTTCTTTATTGATTCTCTGTCTACATTTTCTGTCTAATGATGATAATGGTGTATTAAAATCCCCTGCTATAATTGTAGAGGCTTTTATTTCTCCACTTTGTTTTTCTAGAGTTTGTCTCATGTATTTTGAGGCACCCTGGATAGGTACATAAATGTTTATGATTGTTCACTCTTCTTGAGAGAGTACCCCTTTTACTAATATATAGTGTCCATCTTTGTCTGTTATAAGAGTTTTTCATTTAACGTCTATTTTGTCTGATATTAGAATAGCTACTCATGACCTTTTTTGGATATTGTTAGCTTGTAAAATTATTTTCCTGCCATTCACTTTCAACCTCCTTGAGTTGAATTTTTTACTTCAGCCATATTTTCTTTGGGTTAATGTATGTCATGTGTAGTTTTGTTTCTGTTTTTGTCTTTTTAGTTGTTTTTAAACTCTCCTCCAACTCTCTCTCCCTTGATTTTTCCTTTCAACTTGTAGAACTTCCTTTAGTAATTCTTGAAGGACAGTTTTCTTATTGGCATACTCTCTTAATTTCTGTTTATCTGTAAATATTTTGAACTCTCCATCATTTTTGAATGCTAGTTTTGCTGGATAGAGAATTCATGGCTGGAAGTTATTTTCTTTTAGTACTTTGACTATGTCATACCACTGTCTTCTTGCCTCCATGTTTTCAGCTGAGAAATTAGCACTTAATCTGATTGTTCTTCCCTTGTATGTGAAGGTTCTCTTTTTTCTTGCTGCCTTGAGTATTTTCTCTTTTTCTTGAGCATCAGACATTTTGGAAAGTATATGTCTTGGAGTTGGCCTCTTGGGATTTATACTGTTTGGGGTGTGCTGTGCTTCCTGGATCTGCACATCCATCTCACTCAATAGGTTTGGGAAATTTTCAGCTATTATTTCCTTCAACACTCCTTCTGTTCCCTTTCCCTTATCTTCTCCTTCTGGGATGCCCACAATGTGTATGTTTGTGCCTTTTGTGTTGTCGGTTAAAACCCTGAGTCCCTGCCGGATTCTTCCTATCTTTTTGTCTATCTGTTCTACTATCTGTTTGATTTCAGATGTATTATCTTCTATATCACTAATACTTTCTTCTGCCTGTTCATATCTGCTCTTATATGAATCCAGGATCTTTTTGATTTCTTGGATTGTGCCATTGATCACTATCATATCCGTTATCTTTTTGAATATGTTTACAATTTCTTCAATATATTCTCCCAGTGTCTTCTTCATATCCTTAATCTCTTCCTTCACTTCATTAAGTTGGTCCATGATATTTGTTTGGAAATCTTTGATTAGTTGTTCGATGTTCTGCATGTCTTCCTGCTTTTTAGTTTGTTCATTCGAGTGGTCCAGGTCTTCCTGTTTCTCAGTGCGGTTTGTAATTTTTTGTTGCCCTCTAGTCATCATTTTATCTTGATGGGTTTATTTTTTTGATTAGCTTCTCTCTCTGCTTTAGAGTTTTATTTAGCTGGTGGTTTTGTGTGCATGTTAAGTTTACTCTTTGACACCTTTTCTTCTTATTTTATTTCCTTGACTCTTTCTATGTTACCTTGAAGGCAAAAGATTAGGGCCAGAGAAATTGAAAGATGTGAGAAAGGAAGCAGGATAATAGTAATATTGATGAAAGTTAGAAGCTTATGTAGGCAGTTTAGAATAATAGGGAAAAAACGGGATAAAATGTGTGAAAGTGTGGGAGGGGTAAGGGAGTTGGGCATATGGGAATTCCTTATATAATTTTATGTATCATTTATGTAATCTTAGTATCTTTAAATAAACTTAATTACCACCAAAAAAACCCTCCAGCTATATATTGAACAACAGTGGCATCCGTTGGCATCCCAGTTCTGCTCCAGATCTCAACTGGTAAGCCTTCAATTCTCCACCACCGATCACAATGCCAGCTGTGGGTCCCTTCCAAATGCCCTCTATCATGTTGAGAAATTTTCTCTCAATCTGTTTTGTGGTATATCTATCAAGAAAACATGCTGCATCTAGCCAAATGCCCCTCCCCACATCAATCTATATGATCACATTATATTTTTTCTGGTTTTTTTTTTTAATCTTATATATTTTGCTGATTGATCTTCCTGTTTTGAACCATCTCCACATGCATGGTATAAAACCCACTCCCTGAATAATTCCTTTATTAATGTGCTGCTGGACCTGATCAGCAAGCAATGTGTTGAAGACTTCCACGTCAGTATTCTCTAGGGAAAAGGTTTTTCAACTTTCTCCCTTCATAATATCTTTATGTTGTTCTGCCACTTGGGCAATATTGTCCCCACAGAATGAGTTCAGCAGCATTCCCCCAAATCAATCCCCTGAAAGAGTTTAAGCAAGATTTATATTAAATCCTCCCTGAAATGTTTGGCAGAACTCACCCATGAAATCATTCTGTTCCTGGGCCACTCTTTTTGGGGAGTTGTTTGATGACTGTTTCAATCTCTTTACCTGCAACTGGTCTGCTGAGGTACTCCACCCGCTTCAGGGCCAGTACAGACCATGTTTTTTCTTCCAGGAATCCCTCTATCTCATCTACATTGTCCATCTTGTTTGCATAAAGTTTTTTAGAGTATCCTCTGAGGATATCTTTTATTTCTGTAGGGTCAGTAGTAATCACCCCATTTTCATTATTCATTTATTTATTTGAAACATCGCTTTTTTTCTTTTGTCAGTATAACTAAGGATTTGTGGATTTTGTTAATATTGAAGAAACACCTTTTGGTTTTGTTAATTCTTTATATTCTTTTGTTGTTGTTGTTGTTCTCAATTTCATTTATTTCTGCTCTGATCTTTGTTATTTCATTCCTTCTGCTTGCTTTAGGACTAATTTGCTGTTCTTTTCCTAGCTCCTCCAACTGTATAGTTAGGACATTGATATTTAGCTCTTTATTCTTTTTAAATGTAAGAACTGAGGTCTACAAATTTCCCTATCAATTTTGCCTTTGCTGTATCCCATAGGTTCTACTTCTCTGTGTTTTTATTTTCATTTGTCTTGGGATACTTATTGATTTATCTCACAGTTTCTTCTATGAAACACCAATTATTTCAGTGTGCTGTTTAACCTCCATCTATTTATGAAGTTTCCCTTTTCCACCAGTTATTGATTTATGATCAAAGAAAATGGTTTATATGTTAACCTTGTTGAATTTATTGCGATCTGATTTGGGACTCCACATACAGTCTATCCAGGAGAAAGATCTGTAATCTCTTGAGAAGAAAGTATATCTTTCCATTTTGTTTTGCAATGTTCTGTACATGATTAGGTTTAGCCCATTTATTCTATAATTCCAGACCTCTATTTTTTTATTGATCTTATGCCCAGATGTTCTATACAATTATGAGAGTGATGTATTGAAATCTCCTACTATTACTTTGGAGAAATCTATTTCTCACTTCATTTTTGCAAGTGTTTGCCTCATGTAATATGGGTCACCCTGGTTGGTTGCATATATATATTTATTATCATTATTTTTTACTGGTAAAGTGTTTCTTTTATTAATATACATTGTCCTTACTTGTCTTCTAATAACATTTTGCTTTGAAAGTCTATTTCATCCTACATAAGTATAGGTTTACCAGCTTTTTTTTGGTTCTTGCATACATGGATTATACTTTTCCCAGTTTTCACTTGCAATCTATTTGTATCAGTATTAGTCAGCCAAAAGGGTGCTGATGCAAGATACCAGAATTCTGTTGTCTTTTATAAAGGGTATTTATTTAGGGTATAAGCTTGCAGTTACCACGCCATAAGGCATAAGTTACTTCCCTCACCAAAGTCTGTTGCCACGTTTTGGAGAAAGATAGCAGCCAAAATATACAGGGGTTCAGGGTTCCTGGGTTCCTTTTTTCCAGGGTTTGTTTCTTTCCAAGTTTGGCTGCTCTGCTCTTTCCACAAAGTCAGCTGTAAGTTACCAGGTGAATGGCTCATCTCTCTACCTGGGGCCTCTGCCTTATCTAATGGAGCCTTCTCTCCTTCCTCATGTATTTGATTCTCTGTCTGTTTACTTCCCAGGCTGCAGGATCAAAACTCTAACCTCCTTTCTCTACAGTGAAGTTTCTTTGTGTGTCCTGCTCACCAAGGAGGTGGGGATTGAAAGTCCTACAGACATGGCCCAATTAAAGCCTTAATAATAATTTAATCAAGTAAAAGTGACACCTCTGAATCCACTATAATTTAATATGCTTAGAGGAACAAACCAGTTTGCAAACATAATCCAATGTCTATTTTTAGAATTCATAAACAGTATCAAACAATATTAAATTTGACACTGTGAATTAAAAAAATACATTACAATATTAAAAAAAAAACCTTAAATCAGTACAATGCTAAATACAAAATCATATCACAATCAGTTTAAAGAAATACAATTTATCTTCAGGTAAAGTCCTGTCTGGCTGTAGAACTCTGAAACTTACAAAACCATTTACCTGCTTCCACTGCACAAATGGATACACAAAGGAAAAACATTTTCATTACCATAAGAAGAACTTGGGAGGAAAACATGAGTCACAGGTTCCCTACACTTCAGTAAACCTTCAGGGCATACTCCATTCTATTTCAAAGCCTGAGAGTCATTCTTAAAATGATTTTTTCTGCTCCCTGGGGCTTCATGAGGACCTATGATTTCCAAATGCTTGCCCAATGGCCATTTTCTTGGCTCCAGCCTCATCAAATATCTGGGTGTCAACCAAGCTCCAGACCTCACCCTCCAAAAGCATTGGTGTGATTGCCACACTTTACCCAAACTTTGGTTTACAGCCTGAGACCACGTATCTCAGTGAAGTGAACACAACATCTTCCTTAACATATAGGCCCAACACTCTCAAAGCAACAAGTTGGTGAATTGGCCTTCCCTAATTCATGGAGGACAGGTCCATCCTTCTGAGAAATTTTGGGTGGTGACTTTAACCTCCCTAATCCTTAGAGAATGTGCTTCACCCACTCTATACCCTGGGGCAGCAAAACTCTCCTTAAACATCAGGTGGGAGCATCCACCCTCTTCAATTGCTGGGCAAACTCACCCTCTCTATACACATTGATGGGGTTCCTCTCTTGATGCAAGATGATGTGTTAATTTCAGATATCAGTTTCCATGGTTTTCCTCTTAAAGCCATTTCTCCTTCAATCTCTCCCTTCTATGTACCTTTTAGTCCAAGTTGACAGTGGTTTTGTTCATACAACTCTCTCAGATGTTTTTTGGTTTAGCATGCAAGAAGCAGGGATCCAAGTCATCAGACAATAAGACTTTCCACAAATCTTTTATAAATAACTGCATCTTCAAACGTGATTTACAAGTTCCAAGTTTAGTTAAGTCATCAAATGGGGCACTATTGTCTGGGAGCTTGATTTCCAGAGACTTTGACATTCCAGAATCAGTTTCTGTTTACTGTGTGTCCCACAGTTCATTTCTCAGGTTATCTTTCTCATCTAGCATTTTGCTATAAGCTGCAAGAAGAAGCTAAGCTGCATTCTCTAAGCTTACTTTGGAAAGTTCTCAGCTAAATACCCAGGCCTCCCATTTTGACATTCTGCCTTCCATAAAACATTAGGAGTTAATCTTGTTAAGTTGCCTGTGACTTTAAAACATGGATCACCTTTCCTCTAGTTTCCAATAATATTTTCATCATTTAATTCTAAGGCATCATAAAAAGTCTTTTTAGAGTCCATATTACTATTGAGTCTCTGCAAGGCACTATAGACATTTTCTACCAAGCATCTCACAATTCCTCCAAAAAATACCCCTTACCCTTTTATAAAACCATTCCATCATTTTGGCAATAGAAAAAGCAAGGCATCACTCTCAGGTACCAAATTCTGTATTGGTCAGCTAAAGGGGTGCTGATGCAAAATACAAGAACCTTTTCGCTTTTATAAAGAGTATTTATTTGTGACAGAAGCTTACTGTTACCAGACCATAAAGCATAATTTACTTCCCTCACCAAAGGCTATTACTACATGTTTGAGCAAGGCAGCTGCTGACATCTGCAAGGGTTCAGGTTTCCTAAGACCCTTTCTTCCTGAGGCTTGTTACTTTCCAAGCTCAGCTGCTCTGCTTTCTCCCCAAGGCCAGTTGTATACTATGAGGTGAATGGTTCATTCTCTTCCCAGGGAATCTGTCTTGTCTAATGGAACCTTCTCTCTTTCTTAATGTGTCTGCTTCTCTGTGTGTTTACTTCCTGGGCTCCAGGATCCAAATTCTCACCTCCCTTCTCTGCAGTGTGGCTTCTTTGTGAATCCTTTCCCATTAAGGGGTCAGGGACTCAAAATCCTACAGAAGTGGCACAATCAAAGCCTTAATCATTATTTATTCAAGAAAAAGTAAAGCCTCTGAATCTAATATAATTTAATATGCCCATAGGAACAAACTAGTTTACAAACATAACGCAATATCTATTTTTGGAATTCATAAACAATATAAAACTGCTACAGTATCTTTTGATTTACGGTGAGTCTCTTGTAGAAAGCATATAGAAGACTAATATTTTCTTATCTGTTCTGCAGGTCTGTGTCTTTTTTTTTTGAGTTTAATCCATTAACATTCAATGTTTTTAATGTAAAAGCAGTTCTTATTTGACCCATTTTGACCTTTGGTTTTATCTGTCTTTTATTATATTTTCATTTCTCTTTTTACACTTTTAGTTAATTTGATGATATAATCTTCAATTCTAGACTCTCTTCCAAGCCTCTCTCTCCTTTCTTTTCTTTTCAGGCTGTAGCATGTACTTTATTATTTCCTGCAAAGCCAATCTTTTGATTACAAACTCTCTCAGTTTCTGTTTATCTGAGAATATTTTTAATGTGTCTTCATTTTTGAAGGATAGTCTTGCTGGAAGTAAGAGTTTGGGCTGTTTTTTTTACTTGTTCAGTATATTGTCTATATCAAACCACTTATTTCTTCATTCCATGGTTTCTGATGAAAAATCAACACTTAATTTTATTCATTATCACTTGTATGTGATGAATTGCTTTTCTCTTGCTTTTCTCAGAATTTGCCCTTTGTCTTTGACATTCTGATTAGTATGTTTCTCAGAGTAGGTCTGTTTGGATTTATTCAGAAGGGAGTGTGTTGTGCTTGTTTAACACTGATATCTTTGTCCTTCAATAGGGCTGGGGAATTTTCAACCACTAAATCTTCAAATATTCCTTCTACTCCTTTTCCCTTCTCTTCTGCCTCTGGGACATCCATGACAAATATGTTTACACATTTCTAGCTGTCATTTAGATCCCTGAGACCCTGTTAATCTTTTTCAACCTTTATCAATTCTTTTGTATGTTTGCTTTTGAAGGCCATGTTTTCAATCTCATTGATCCTTTCTTCTGCTTCTTCAAATCTGCTGTTATATGCCTCCAGTGTATTTTTAATTTCATTTTTTGTTCTTTTCATTCCCGTAAGACCTGATATATTTCTATGTATACTTTCAAATTCTTCTTTCTGCTCTCCCGTTATCTTCTTATTATCCTTATTTCTTTAACCATCTCGTAGAATTTATTAAGATTTGTTGGAACATCTATGTTTAGTTGTATCAACTCCTTATTGTCATCTGGAGGCTTATCTTCTTCATTTAACTGGACCATATTTTTCTGTTTCTTGGTATGCATTGCAATTTTTTGTTGGTGTCTTGGCATGTCACTTACTAGATGAATTTGTTATGGGTGTAGTTTATATCTTTGGTTTAGGAATTTCTTGTCTTTTTTCCCTTAGTGGTTATGTGGAAGGAGCTAGGGATGTAGTTGGTACTGTATGCTGTAGAGGGGAAGGTGCTCACATTGACCGAAGAACCAATGAAGCTTCTTCCACATTTCTTCCCTGCCAGGGGAGGGACAGAAACACAGCCATGTCCATCAATCCAAACTGTGCAGACCAAGATCATCTGTACTTGTCCAGAAAAACTCAAGAAATTTCATGCTGCTTCCTCCCCTGCCTGGGACAGTGATTGAGCTGCTGGTGTTGACAGCAAGGACATCAGGGTAAAAACTGACCAAAGTTGTACAGTTAGACTTATGTAACACCAGCACCCCACCTCTCCTGCCAGAGTTGGGGATATATCCTCCAGAATGTGTAAGAATATGATCCATGTGGTCCCAACACACCTGCAGTTGCCCTGAAATGTGGAGTGAGTACTGGGTCTTTTACACTTTAAGGTTCTGGGTGGAACTAGAAGTACCCCCCCCCACCAAAAAAAACAAAAGAGTCTGTGTGAGTCAAAACCAACCACAATTGCCCAGAGAGGAAACACAGCTCCCTTCTTGTCTTATTGGGGGCAGGAAGGAGCCACAGGTGTCTGACTATATAGTTCATATGCCTTCAGGTGACCAAAGAGGCTGAGAAACATGGACCCCTCCTATCCTAATGAGGTGACAGGGAAGCATAGGCACCCAATAGTCCAATCAATCCATATTGAGAGCACCTGCAGTTACCTTGAGAAGCTGTGAAACACCAGCTCCCCCTTATCCTTTGGGGGGGTAGGGATGGAGGCACAGATGCTCAAAAAAGCAGTTTGTGTGGGCCACAAGTGCCTGTATTTGCCCAGAAAGACTGGGGAATCACCACCCCCTTCTTGTTCTATTAGGGGTGGGAGTTTAGACACAGAAACCTAGTAGTCCAACACATACAGACCAAATTGTCTGCAGTTGTCCAGAGAGGCTGAGGAAACACCAGTCCCCTCTGAACTTAAGGGGGTGGAGATGGAGCCCTAGGTGCTCAACAAACCCATCTATATGGACTGAAAGTGCCTGCAGTATGCAGAGAGTCTTAGGAAAGACAACTACTCTCCTATACTATTGAGGTATGGGTATGGAGCCCCAGGTATCTCACTATCCAGTCAGTGCTGGCTGAAAGCACATTCAGTGGCCTGGAGAGGTTACTGCAGGTCCCCCTGCATTTTTCCTGCCAGAGGTGGGTCTGGAGCTTAGGCTGGAGCTGCAATGTGATCTGGGTGGAAAGAAGCCAGTGAATACCATCACTGTAATTGTCAATCAACCCCACTTCCCCTCATGTGGGAGGCAGTTAAATAGCAGATCCTGCCTCTTTCCAACTTGGAGAGGTTCAAATTTTAGCTGTTCTTAGGATTATACTTTCGCAAGCCAAATTTACTAAACAGTAGTTAAAGCTGGTGTCCAACAATTTCTTCCTCCCTGAAATTTTTGGAAATGGAGCTTACAAATCCATTCCACAAAATAGCTCCTGAGGAAGCTTGTGAGCCAGCACAGGATGGGCACTGGCATCCAAGGGATGGATAGATTCACTCATGAATCTTCACTGAAAATGGGCAGTCTCTTCCTTCCAGTAGTTCAATGTTGTTGCAGTATACTCTTCTGGTCTTCTGGGACCCCCATACATGTGCTTTAAATAGGACTGTGTGATTACTAACTGCCCAATATGATGATCTAACTTTTGGAGCTCCTTTCGCTGCAACCATCTTGCCCCTCTCCTCCACTGAATCTTGATGATATGTTTTTATATTTCTCTTATCTGTAAACTTCAAAGGAGCCTAGGCATCCATCTTAATCATTCCCATGCTTAGCATTTTCTAGGAACTTATCAGTAATTGATAAATGAGTACAAATTAATTATTGAATACCAGTATAAATTAGTAAGTCAGTTTCCTCTGCAAATTAAATTACAATCCAAAATTTAATATTGATTAGAGATGCAAAGTCAAACAATAAATGTCTGTTTTGGGTTGTTTTTATATCAGCACAATATTTTTATTGCCCTTCCTTAAGAATGTTTTCTTTATTATTAAAAGTGAAATAGTGCTGGATTTGAAAGAACCAGCTGCCAGTGAGGTATAAATATATCTTTAGGAAAATCAACTGCCTTATAAATTCAGCTAGATAGCATTCCCCATAACATGTTTATTATAATAACATAATTTCCATTAGGGTTATTTTTTTATTTTAAAGAAAATAAAATTATATTTGGTTAATTGATATTTGATATATGGATGTATAGATAAATGGATTGCATAAATATAATATCTGCATCATCAAATGTGCTGGGATCAGGTAAAGAGATTCTTAGATATGACATTACAAAGACAATAGACAAATAAACAACATATTTATTGAACTCCATCAAAATTGAAAATGTTTGTCCATCAAATGATATTGTCAAGAATGTAAATGACATCCAGTAAAATGGTAAAAAGTGTTACAAATCTTAAAACAAAGGAGGGCTTAAAATCCAGAATATATAAACATGATTGCAATGTTACAATGAAAAGAAAAACAACAAAAATGCAAAATGGGCAAACAAAATTGGAAACTGGGCCAAAAGTTGGAAACAAACCAAGTGTTCTCCATCAAATGAAATAGGTAAACAAATGGATTACATAGACAAAATGTAACATCACTCAGCAATAGGCATGAAATTCTGAGAGATGCTGCAACTTGGAAGAACCTTGGAAACATTATAGTCACTTAAATAAAGAAGACAAAGAAGAATAAAGCTTTTATGGTGACAATATGACATGTAAAAATAACACAACCACAGATATAGGAAGTAAGTTAGAGATACCATGGTATGAGCACTAAGGAGGAGAGGGTATGTAAAGTATTGGATAGACAATATGAATAAATAAAATTAATAAAGTAAAAGAAAGACAGCACACCAATTTTTTTTCAGTTACATTAATTCAGATGACCATTACACCAGTGGGAAAAGGGAGGATTTTTATCAAGGAGGTATAATCAGAAGTTCCCAGAAAATAGCATCAATTGTAGTAGGAACTGCTCAGTTATTTTGCAAAAAAAATGGCAGAGAATGGGCAAAATCCTGAGTCATTTGTTTTGAAAATCCACAGAGCAGGAGGCTGCAGGGCATTGTTCTAGATTGAGCTGGAGAAAGAGATAAAGAGCACAAGGGAACACCTTGAGTTGCTTGTCCCTGTGGCTGGAAACAGTGGGTAGGTAAACCCCACATTCAAGACATAAGCCTCCATGGACTCTCTGGCTATCACCAGCCAGCTGAGTGGGAAGGAGCATTCCCTAGGAGGAAGATGGGTCCAGTGATGGGTGGAGAGTGGTTTCCCTTCTGTGGGATTGGCCACCTGAGTCCCCTTTGAATCTTGGGGAGAATACCAGCTAGCACTGAGGTGGACCCGGGGAGAGAGGGGGGTCAATCTTCTCAGACAAGTTGTCACACCCAGCTATCCTGGGAGAGAGTAACTTAGACAGGGAGGCACAGAAACCAGCACCTAACAAACCCAGCCCCTGAAAACTGTCAGAAGTCCAAATTACCTAGGGAAATGGGGTCAGGAAGAGACTGATAAGCTTTCAAAAGCCTTTTTAATCTATAGATGTGCTGTAGTGCAGTTCATGATTTCCTGCTTTGCATGTAGAAGTTTGCTGGTTTGAGTCCCACTACCTCCTAAGAGGAGAAATCCAAGGAGAGATAAGGCACACAGTTAACACTTTATGGTAGGGAACTTATAGACTGAGTTTCTGCTTATTTTTTATGGCTTTTTGGATATTTTCTTTCTTTTTCCTGTATTTCATTCACTAAAACTTAAACTTACCTGGTGAGGGCAACCTGCAGGGTCAAAAATTGATGATCAACAGCAGCATACTGAGAAAGTCCTTAGGGGCTTAAGAAGGAAGGTTGTTTTTCCTGGGTTGTTTCTTTGGTGCTGTTTTGTTTCTTGTTTCTTTTTGCTCTATTTTTGGTATCTTTTTTTCTTTTCTACATACTTTCAACCTACTCTTTTTCTCTTTTTTTCCTTCATTTATCTGTCTTCTGCCTTCTGTTGCTTTTCTTCCATTCCACTACTTCTTCTTTGGTTTTCATTATATATTTTTCTCTCTCTTTTCATTTTTTCCCCATTCTTTCCTTCTACACTCTTCTCATCTGCCAAGGTTTTGAATTCATTCTATTTTCTTCTATATATTTTTTCTTTTTTAATTTTATTCTACTCATCTGTCCAGCCATTTAATTCATTTTATTTTTTCTCTCTACTTTGATTCTAATTTTATTTTTTCTATTTCTCCTAATTTTATTCTTACTACATTGATTTTTTACTCATATTACTTAGTCCCTACCTCTTCAATTGTTCCTCTTCTACCTGTTCCTTGTATCATTATTACTATTATTGTTTCTCGCTATCTCTTTCTTTTTCTCTGGTCCCAATATTTTTTCAAGGGAACACATACAACTGAAAGGATATTGCATAAGAGGAACCAAGTATAAAAAACTAATCTTACCACACAAAAAGGAACAAAAATATAAAAGCATAGATTAGGAGAAGGTAATAAAACAAATAAACCCATCAAGATAAACAGTGCCCAAACACCAACAAAAATTTATAAGCCATACTAACAAACAGGAAGACATGGCCCAGTCTAATGACCAAATTAAAAAAACAGGAGAAGACACAGAATGTAGAACAAGTAATCAAGAATATCCAAACAAATATCATAAATCAAATAAATAAAGTGAAGTAAGAGATAAATAATATTAGGAAGACAATAGGAGAACATACTGAAGAAATTGTAAATATACATAAAAAGATAATGGACTTGATGGTTATGAATGGCACACTACAAGAAATCAAAAATACACTGGAAACACATAACAGAAGATTTAAACAGGCAGAGGAAAGGATCAGCAATGCAGAAGACAATACTGCTAAAATCAGACATAGAGTAGAACACATGGAGAAAAAGATGGAGAAAATCCAGGAGGGATTTAGGGAATTTAATGATAACATGAACTGCACAAATATATGTATTATAGGCATCCCAGAGGAAGATGAGAAGGGAAAGGGGACAGAAAAAGCATTTATATAATAATATTTGAAAAATTCCCAACTCTATTGAGGGACATGGATGTACATGTTCAAGAAGTGCAACCACCCCAAATAGTATAAATCTAAAATAAGCCTACCCCAATATAGATACTTGTTAAATTTCCATTGCACAAGACAAAGAGAGATAACTACAAACAGAAAGAGAAAAGTGATCCACCACATAGAAGGGAAGCTTGTTATGATGAAGGGCTGATTTCTCATCTGAAACCATGGAGGCAAGAAGGCAATGGTATAACATAGTTAAGGTGCTAAAAAAAAATAAATAAATCCAGCTAAAAATTCTCTACCCAGCAAAGCTGGCATTTAAAAATGACGGAGATTTCAAAATGTAATCAGATAAACAGAAATTAAGAGAATTTGTCAGTAAGAAATCTGCCCTTCAATAAATACTAAAAGGAGATCTGCAAGTTGAAAGGAAAAAACAAAGAGAGTGGGAGGAGAATATAAGAATAACTGAAAAGATAAAAAGAGAAATAAAAACAACATATGGCATACATGCATCTAAAGAAAATATGGATAATGTAATTAATTCTTGAGAGTAATAAGATTGAATGTTAATGGATTAAACTCTCCAATCAAGAAACACAATTTTGAATAATGGATAAGGAAATATGACCTATCTATATGCTGTCTACATGAGACTCACCTTAGACCCAAGGATGCAAGCTGACTAAATAGTTGGAAAACAAATTTATATGTGAGCAATAATCAGAAAATGGCAGGAGTAGCTATACTAATATGGAGAAAAAAAGGACTTTAAATGCAAAACTATTGTAAGTGACAAAGAAACACACTATATATTAAAAGGGTATAATTTATCAAGAAGAAAGAACAATCATAAACATTTATGCACCTAACCAGAGCACCTCAATATACATGAGGCAAATGTTGGAAAAAGTAAGTGGAGAAATAGATGCCTCTCCAGTATAGTGGGGGGCTTTAATATATCATTATCATCATTAGACAGAACATCTCAAATAAGGTAAAAAAAGAAACAGAGACCTGGCATAAAACATTAGTTGATTTAGATTGAATACACATATAAAGAACATTTCACCCAAATACAGCAGGGTTTACATTCTTCTTGAGAACACATGGATCATTCTCCTGGATAGACCACATGCTAGGCAACAGAACAACTCTCAGGGAATTCAGAAAGATTGAAATTTTACAAAGTAATTTATTTGGCCACAATGGAATGAAGCTGAGAATTAGTAAGGAGCAGAAATGCAAAATAGGCACAAAGATATGGAATATACACAACACAATCTTAGACAATTAGGTCATCAAGGATGAAATTGCAAATGAATCAAAAACTAAATTGAAACAAAAGAAAAATACAACCAAATGTAACAAAACCAATGGGATGAAGCAAAAGCAATGCTGAGAGGGAAATTCATAGCCATAACTGATTACATTAAAAAAGAAGAAAGAACAAAAATCAAAGACATAACTGCACACCTGGAGAAATCAGAAAAAGAACCTCAAACTAACCCCAAAGCAAGTATCAAGAAAGAAATAACAAAGAATAGAAGAAAGCTAAATGAAATTGAAACTAAGAAAGCACTAGAGAAAATAAAGAAAACCAAGAGCTGGTTCTTTGAGATTAATAAAATTGACAAACCGTTAGCTAGATTAACAAAGAAAAAATGAAATTAGATGCAAATACTTAAAATAAGAAACAAGGAAGGGGATATCCCCACTGACGCCAAAGAAAGAATATCATAAGAGTATAATTTAAAAAATTGTATGCCAAAAAAGATGAATAATTGAGAGGAATTACACAAATTCCTATAAACACACAAGCAGCCTACATTGACAAAAGAAGAAATTGATGAACTCAACAGACCAATCAAAAGTAATGAGAATAATTAGTTATCAAAAACATTCCACCTAAGTAGATCCCAGGACGAGATGGCTTCAAAGGTGAATTCTGATAAACATTCTGGAAAGTACAAACACAAATCCTGCTTAAACTGTTCAAAAAAAATTGAAGTGGAGGGAACATTGCCTAACACATGCCACCATCACCCTAATAAAAAAGACAAAGATGCTACAAGAAAGGAAAACTATAGATCAAGCTCTCTAATGAACTTAGATGCCAAATCCTCAACACAATACCTGCTAATCGTTTTCAACAACACATCATACCAATTTTACACCATGACAAGGAAGTTTTTCATCCATGGTATGCAAAGATGGTTCTACATAAAAACTCAATCAATGTAATACATCAATGTAAACAGATTGAAAAAAACAAATCACGTGATCACTCTATAGATATTGAAAAAGCATTTGTAAAATACAGCACCCTTTCATGATAAAAATACTTCAAAATATAGGAATAAAAGGAAACTTCTTTAACATGAAAAAGTGTTTATATGAAAAACCCACAGCTAGCATCATATTCAAGCATGAAATCCTAAAAGCTTTCCCTCTAAGATCTGTAACAAGAGAAGGATGCCCACTGTCACTGCTTTTTTTAAACATGGTGTTAGAAGTACTTGCTCAAGCACTTAGGCAAGAAAAAGATATAAAAAGCATCCAAATGGAAAGGAAAGTCGAAAAATTTCACTATTTGCAGATAACATGATCCTATAGATAGAAATCGCTGAGAAATCTACAAAGTTTCTAGGCCATCCAAATGACTTCATTAAAGAGACAGTTTATAACGTCAAAGTGCAAAATCAGTAGCATTTCTGTACATCAATAATAAGCAATATGAGGAGGAAATCAAGAACAAACTCCCATTTACAATAGCAACTAATAGAATCAAATTCCTAGGAATAAATTTAACTAAAGTTGTAAATGACTTGTTTGCAGAAAACTACACAACACTATTAAAGGAAATCAAAGAATACCTAATAAATGGAAGAATACTCCCTGTTCATGGATAGCAAGACTAAATATCATTAAGATATCTATCCTATCCAGATTGAGTTACAGATTTAGCACAATCCCAGTAAAAATAACCACAACATATTTTACTGAATTTCAAAAACTAATTATGAAATATATTTGGAAGGGCAAGAGGCCCCAAATAGCTAAAGACTTACTGAAAAATAAAAATGAAATTTGAGGACACAAACTACCTGACTTTAAAACATCCTACAAAGCTACAGTGATCAAAATTGCTTGGTATTGGCACAAGGATACACATACTAACCAAAGGAACCGAACTGACATTTCTGATATAGGTCACCACATATACAGTCAACTGATATTTGACAAAACCACCAAGCCCATTCAACTGGGAGAGACTTGCCTCTTAAACAAATGGTGCTTGAAGACCTGGATAGTTATATGCAAAATAATGAGAGAGGAACACCATCTCAGACCATGTACAAAAATTAACATACCATGGATCAAAGATCTACATATAAAAACCAGGACCATAAAGCTCCTAGAAGATAGATAAGGAAGCATCTACAAGATCATGTATTAAGTAATCATTTCATAAACTTTACACCCAAAGCATGAGGAATGAAAGAAAAATTGATAAACGGGATCTCCTCAAAACTAAAAGTTTTTCACCTCAAAAGAGTTTGGCAAGAATGTAAAAAGTCAGCCTACTCAATGGAAGAAAATATCTGATGACCTTATATGTGATAGGTATTTAAATCCAGCATATAAAAAGAAATCTTACACCTCAAAAACAAAAAAACAAACAACCTTTTTAAAAAACTGGATAGTGATTTGAACAGGCACTTCTCTAAAGAAGAAATAAAAAGGCAAGAAAGCACATGAAAGGATGCTCAAAATCCCTAGATATTAGGGAAATGCAAATGAAAACTACAATGTGATATCATCTTACACCCATTAGGCTGGCAGCTACTAAAAAAAACAGATGAGTATAAGTGTTGGAGAGGAAGTGGAGGAATGGGCACCCTTAACCAATGCTGGTGGGAATGTAAAATGATGCAGCCAGTAGGGAGGACAGTTTGGCAGTTCCTCAGAAAGCTAATTATACATCTGACATATGATCCAGCAATTCCACTGCTGGGTATAAACCAGAAGAATTGAAAGCAGGGATACAAACACATATGTGCTCACCAATGTTTATAGCTCCATTATTCATTATTGCCAAACGTTGGAAACAACACAAATGTCCATCAACAGATGAATGGATAAAAAAATTTTGGTATATACATACAATGGAATATTACTGAGCTGTAAGAAGAAATGGTTGAACCTTGAATATCTTATGTTGAGTGAAGCAAGCCAGGCACTGAAGGACCAACATTACATTGCTTCAATGATATCAGTTAAGCACTTTGAGCAGACTCACAGAGATAGAGCCAGGAAGAGAGGTATATAGGAGACAGAAAGGGAGAAGAAGCTTGTGAACCAATGTCTATATGGGGGAAATCTATGATAAGGTGGAAGGGTGTAGCTGTTCAGCTGATGGGCATCACAGTGGTTCAGTGATACTACTGGGTTGGTCGGTGCTGTTTTGTGAGTGGGTAGGGTTTGGACGGTGAGTTGGACTGGCCATGGAAATGGGGGGAGGGA
>JAQZBX010040718.1:8348-22681 GCA_029593785.1 Cabassous unicinctus | reverse complement strand
TTTCCGGTGCCACCTAAAGAGAAGACAAGCAGACACAGAGAGCAGACAGCACAAAACAAAGGGGGGTTGGGAGGGAAGAAATAAATAAAAATAAATCTTCAAAAAAAAAAAAGTTAATGGTTAATTTGATTGAAAATATTACAATTCTTTGTAAAAATCATATTTCCCAAGGCTGCCACACTAGTTCTTTCTTATGCATTTTTCCAGGCCATTTGGTCAAACGGCATTAGCTAAATGAATGTTGACCTCATTTTATTCAAGTATACAGTAGAATCAGTGAGGGGCTCTGAGTTCCAGAATTCACTCACCCTTGTGGTCCAACAAATTGTAAACTTAGTAGACTTTAGGGGATGACACCCAATACTTTCTTCTTTTGACAACTTAATCTCTTAATAAGAAACATGAAATGTTTCTATGTTAAATGACCAACTGAAATATTTGCCAATTTAAAATGGAAAATAAATAAGCACTGTGTTTGGTATAAAGAGAACACCTAAGATAATTGTATTAGTAGTAACGCTTTCCCAAGCAAAGTAAACTAATATCTATAAATATAGGCAGCAGAAGATAACATTGGTATTTATATATTTCAAGCCAATTTGAAGAGAAGTTATATACTTTCTGCAAGCAATATAACTTAATATCCAAATCTTCTGGCCCTTCCTAAACTTAGTAGGATTTTTTTTCACTCCAGCTATAGAGACCTCATGTAAAAGTCCCTTATCAAATGGCCAAAAAATGATACCCATTGATAAAATGCATTTTTCCCACTAACATGTAGTGGCCCTATAAATGCTAAGCATTTATAGATAACTGTTGAGAGGATTACAAAATCAAATATATTACTTTCTTTTTTGCCTTTTAAAGGTGAGAAGCTAAATGAGGTAAAGAAGATATGGGTTTTAAAAGAACAAAAATGAACAAACAAAAATCCTTGAGTGGCATCCCAGAGCATCCATGGGAAACCACATGGAAGTTAGGAAAGGCAAGACCAGATTTTAGGAGATGTTAATTTTCCTGAGTTACTCAAATTATTTAGGACAACTGCAATGAATTCTAAGCCAAATTTAACAACCAGGAAGACATTGAAGTGGAAAAGTTCGGTTGAATATGAGTAAAAATTGCTGAATCAGCAAGTGATTCTATAAGAAATGCTGATCCAGGAAATAAAAAAACTGGCTGTGTTAAGTAAAATAAAATGGCCACTTGCAATGGGTAGTGCCAGGAAAGACCCCTTTCCAAGAAAGGATTTTCCAGAAGACAAAAACAATTGGCCTGCAGGGGCTCTCTGGAAAAAAAAAGGAACAATGGAATGTACCCTACAGAACTGCTGATAAGAAACAACCTGCTGATAAACCAGTTTTGGTACAGGACAGAGAGCTTATCAGATTGGATATACCATACTAACCAATGTATATCTGCTCCCCACTCTGTAAGACCCCCCACCATGTAAAATGGAAACTTAATATCAATCAGAATATTTCTTTGCTTGCTTCCTTGTTTGCCCTATACAAGCTTCCCATTTCCACTCCCTTGGGAAAACTCCCTTCTGCTTTCTGAATGGGATGCTGCCTGATTCATGAATTGCTCAATAAAGCTGTGAGATCCTAAATTGCATGAAAAGTTGTCCTTTTCACAGCTGAGATCTATTAAATGGGTCAATATTAGAACTGAAAATCACCATAATTTTCCATCTGCTACTTGTTTCAAGGTAGAAAGACTAACTTTCAAGTATTTATAATTAAAATGAATATATTTTTAGTGCTATGCTGAGAATTTCACCTGGATTACCTCAATTATTTCTCTCAGCAACACCATGAGGTAAGTCTCCTCATTTCATTAAAGAGATTAGGAAATTTAGGCTTATAGACTTGGGAAACTTGCTCCAGTTCACAGAACTAGAGTCAAGATTCAAATATAGGGCTATATTGTCCCAGAATCTATGCTAGTAACAATTCACTAAATTGTTCATATTGGGTTTAGAGGCTCTAGTAGCCCATGTGAGCTGTCAAATCTTAAGAGCAATTATTTCAAGAACCTACCGTTGGGTGTCTTAATTCTGAATGTTTGGGCATTTATGAAGGACATTATTTGGATACTGCAAGGCTTACGCAAATTCTGTGGTAGAAGCAAAGATAAATGAAGCACTTTATTTTACTTCCTCCACAAACTGTTTTCCAAGGTTGGTATGTTTAATTCACTGGAAGAAATTCCTTACATACAATTGGAAAACTGTTTCAAGGTAAAAGAATCCAGCATGAGTAAGATTTGCAGTTTATCACATGTTAGCAATGAGGAAATTGAGGAAACAATATACAAGACAATGTCTCTGAACCCTCAAACAGGCCCCAACTTTTCACAGCTAAAAAAATATAGCTTCTGAGCAGCTATTACTAGCAGTTGTGAAGGAAGACAGCCAGCCAGGGTCATGGAGAATCAACTGCAACTCAGAGGGTGAGGGTTAAAAGAGGTATAGCCTGTGGATAGGGGTGGAGGGGATGTGAAATGGGGATACAAAGAGAAAGAAAATCCCTATGATAGACACAAGAAAGCAAACCAACTTGCAAAGCACTGGAGTAGGTAGCACCACAGAGTTTACTGTGTCACAGGAAGCCATCTCAGGATAAATATTATCTGCCTCCATGAAAGCAATTGGAATGAACTAACATAGATAGATTTCCAGAAAATTTTTTTTTTTTAGTATTTATTGCCTTTATTGTAAATAAAATGTATTTAATTGTAAGTTAAGTGAACAGAGGAAGCTACAGAATAATGGCTACAACATGATTCCCTTTTTATATGAGAAAATTTCCCACCACATATACATGTATAAGAGTTCATTTGATTAAAAAGAGAAAACTGCTAAAAGTTTTTATTTCAGAGATGGGGGTTGAGGTTGCAGGGAGAGAGATTGTTACCTTTTCTGTATCACACCTCTGTATTGTTTGATTTTTTTTTTTAAACCAACATAATGTGATTTTTGTGACCAAAAAAAAATTGATGACATTTTATTTTGTTTTTTTAAAGGTTTATTTATTTATTTCTCCTCCCCCTCGTTGTTTGTACTTGCTGCTTGTTGTGTCTGTTCGTTGTGTGCTCGTCTTCCTTTTTTATCTTTTAGGAGGCACCAGGAATTGAGCTCAGGACCTCTCATGTTGAAGGGAGGCGCCTAATCGCTTGAGCCACCTCCAATCCCTGCTTTGTTGTGTCTCTTATTATGTTTTTCCTCATGTCTCTTGTTGCATCATCTTGTTGTGTCAGCTCGCTGCATCAGCCCGTCGTGTCAGCTCGCTGTCTTGCTCATCTTCTTTGGGAGGCACTGGGTACTGAACCCAGGACGTCCCATGTGGTAGGCGGGAGCTCAATGGCTTGAGCCACATCCACTTCCCTTGATGACGTTTTTTTTAAAAAAATGGGAACTAGAATCAGGGAGTCACTTTTCCATTAACTAATGATTTCAGAGGTTGAAGGGCATTACAATGATTTTAAAGATGAAGGAATATCCAAGTGCTTATTTTTAAATTAGCTTATTTGTTTACTTGCTTACTATCTGTCTCTCCCACCAGAATGGAAGCTCCTTGGCAGCAGACACCTAAGTGGTGGTCTCAGCCACCATCATCACTTCCTTAAGATAATGTAATAGCTTCCTAACCCATCTTACTGCTTCTACTTCTTTCATCCTACAGCCAATTCTCCACAGAGCCACCAGAGTGCACTTCTCAAAATATAAATTAGATCACTCTCCTGGCATCCCATCACATTGAGAATAAAATCTAAATGAGGTCCACCATGTCTTACTTCTAGTCCTTGCCTCTTTCTCCATCCTCATCTTTTCCCACTCCCTGCCTTAGTCCCACTAGATATATTTCTGTCCCTAGAATATTCCATGCTCCTTCTGTCTTCAGAGTCTTTGCTGTTCCCTCTGTCTGGAATGCTCTCCCACCAGATGTGTGCATGGCACTATTTCTCACTTTATCCAAGTCCTTGAACCCATACCTACCTCCTATGAGAGGTCTACTCTGACCCTAACTACAACAGGGTCCACTCTTTTCCTCTCTGTCTCCTTCTCCTGTTCAGTTTTCTTTATAACACTCGTTACTGCTCCAGGACATTTTTAAGAAATAAAATAAGTTTACAGAACATTTATAATATGCTATCATTTTTGTTTTTAAAAATCCAAAAATTGGTATATATTTCCCACGAGTACTGTAGTACGTTGAAAAACTTAACTGGTCTTTGTCTCCAGTTCCTGGGAGGTAACCTCTACATCTTTGGAATTTCCTGATAGGAATGTCTTTTGGTATATATGGTGAGTCCAGGACCACACCTGATAGTTCATATGCTATGACAGAGTGGGGCCACCAGATCTGTAATCTTAGGACTGGGCTGGCCACACCTGAAAGACCAACCTTGTAATTAGGGGTTGGGGGCTTTGAAGGATGTAATGTCAGTCAGCTCTCCCCACCTCTGGGAGGGGAGGAGTGCTGTAGATGGAATTCAGTCACGTGGACACTGATTCTACTAATCATGTCTATGTAATAAAGCCCCATATAAACTTGGACACACAAAGCTCCAGAGAGCTTCCATGATTGATAAGATACATCTCTGTGCTGGGAGGTTGACGCATCTTGACTCCATGTGGAAAGGACACAGAAACTTGTGTTTGAGACCATCCCAGACATTACCCTATCCATTTTTTTTCCTTTTTTGCTCTTCTTATTTGCATCCTTTTTCTATAATAAAACTGTAGTCATAATTTTGGTACGTTCAGAGAGTTCTGTGAGTCCTTCTAGTGGTTTATCAAACCCAGAGTTGGTGGGAACCCCCCAAAATTGTAGCCAGCTGGTCAAAAGTGCAGGTGGCCAGGGTCCCCAATCTTGTGACTAGTACCTGAAAGGCAATCTTGTAGAGGATTGCCCTTAACCTGTGGAGTCTGGCCTAACTCTGGATAGTTAGAGTCAGAATTTTATCTCCCAATTTAGCTTAGGCATCTGCCTCCAAGTTGTAAGTATCCACCTGTCATAGAGATATGGGACATTTTATTATTATTTTGGATATAGGCAATTAGCAAATACAAAGAATACCCCAATTACCAGGTGAATTTAAGACGAACTATGTTTGACAAATGATATAATGAAGTCCTCTTACTTGAGGACTATTAACCATTTATCTTGAGAACATATATGTAGTAGTTTGTGTCTGGCTTGGCTATATTAAAAGGTGAGATTTCTTTCTTTACAACCACCTTAGCAAATTGCCTGTGATGCATCACATTCTGGTTTACTGCTTATTCAATAATAAAATTGTTTTTCTTTCTCTTCTACCTTTGTGGAGAGGTTTTCTCGGTTGGGAAAAGATTCTGCTTACAACAGTATAAATGGTTATGCTAAAATGAAAAGAGAATGGCCATTTTTACCACTTACAAATGGTGAACATAAGAAAGTTGGATTAGTGCCATTTAGCCTCTATTAGCATCGAACACAGTATTAGCATCTATCTGATCATTTGATATTACGACTTAGAAATGGCTTCTGTCCCTTTCAGACTGAGTTATCGGAAGTTATGGAACTATCATATAACAGTACTGCCTGAATTATTACAAGCCCAATCCTTTGTATCTCTTGAAGGGTAGCTTTGGCTTTTCAAAAATAGATTGCATTTAAAATGCAGTTATAACTAACAGGAAAATTGGGATCAAATGGAACCTTTGTGGATCCTTCAGAGAATTCCTTTCAGAGCCCAACCTATCACTTGTATTGCTGATAAAATGGTGTTTGACAACTTTTATTCTAGGAGATGGTAATGAATCCATTTCCTGTGGGGTTAAAGCAGGACATGGACCATTTGGCTATTTTTCATGTGCTAATGTAGCTAACCTAACTTTATCATATTGATTATGAGTTTATAAAGGTGTTATTTACCTCTGGTTTAAGGAGTGAGAGCAAATTCTTAAATGTTATACTCTTGTCTCCTTTTATCTTCAATTAGAATTACAGGGTATTATGACTTGTGATGTAGGAAAAAAAACAATTCTTTTATTATGTAAACTATAGCACTCACATCTGAAGACAATGATATCTACAAATATATCTGCTATTTTTCTGCTTGGAATATTATCTCAGTTATTTAAACAATAATCCAGTGGTTTTCAGCATTGAAACAGTAAAATCATCCTGAGGGCTTAAAAAATAATTCTGATGCCAGCCCCCACCTTATCACCAAAAATTATGATTTAATTGGTAAGTCCTAGACATCAATATTTTTTAAAGTTTAGTAGCTATGAGGCAGGTTAGTACAGGGAAACGAGGAGAAGATGAGCCACAACATGCCTGACTGACAAAATGGCTGACAGACAAAATGGCTGACAGTCAACATGGCTGTGAGATCCTGCCGAGACCTTGACCTCGACCTTGAGGTCCCAGTTGGGACTCGGCCCGGATATTCCAAACAGGCATCACCATTGGCCCCCACCATTGGTGGGGTAGCCAATAACAGCTGGGACCCCTCCCCATAGTATTAGCAAGGGGAGGAATAATTAATAGCTTAAAAGGTAACCACACAAGCCCAATCTCACTCTATCTACAGGAGTCCTCACCAAATCTCCGTGCACATTTCTGTCCTTCTCTCCCATTTCTCAGCAAACTCTGTTCTTTCCCCCCATTTCCCAATAAATTCTTTTTCTGGCCTAACTAAACTGGCATGTTCTTAAATTCTTTTCTGTGACATAGCCAAGAACCTAGAGGAATCCAACACTTCCCCAGCTTCAGTTGATTTTAACATGCAGCTTGAATTGTAAAGCACTACTATAGACCAAGAGAGTTAACATGAAAAGGATCTCGTGATGCAATTTTTCAGTTTGTCCACCAGCATCCATCTCTCTAGGGAATCATTTTCTCCTATATTATGAGGTACTGGTGAGGTGGACCCTGCCCCTACCCAAACAATCCTAGTGGTGTACACATGATCCAGGTCAGAGTAATCTATTCCAACCACATATCCTCATAATGATATTTTCAGGGATCAGCATGTAACTCAAGCTGAGTCTGATGGAGATGTCGCTAAGAAGTTCCTTCCAGTTAATGGGAAGGAAGTCAGCTTCTTCTATGACTGTAAGCTGTAAGGACAAAGTAAGGAATGGCTTATGGCATCTTTCCTGCTGCATGGAGGAATCTTTCACCAATAGAAGAAAAATGATGCTAAAGAGAGCAGAATCTAGAGTTGGACAAAGAGCTCTGGTTTTCATTCAAAAAATTTTTAATTATTATATATATTGCCTGTGGATAGAAAATTGATATTGAGCCCCTGATCCATTATTAGAGTTTTTATTAGATATTTTATAGAACTAGTGTAAACAATTTCAAGCAGTTTGAGTTGGGTTTCTATTACTTGCAACTTAAAATGTCCTGTCTAATATGAACAGGATTTAACAATTTTGCTATATCAGAGCCAATTTTTGAAGTCATAAAATAGCCCCACACCTTCACTCCTGTCTTCCAATTATGGTTTTAAAACCTTTTTTTGTTGTTGTTATGAAAACTAACTGTGGTGGTTTAGAGCTGTATGCACTTCAGAAAAACATGTTCTTAAACTTAATCCATTCCTGTGGGTGTGAACCCACTGTACCTTGGACCTTTTGATGAGGTTACTTCAGTTAAGGTGTGACCCACCTCAATCAGGATGGATCTTAGTCCTATTAATGGAGTCTTAATAATTGGAATGGAAGCCAGCCAGACAGAGAGAAAGCCATGGTGTGGTAGTTTAAGTCTTTTGTAGAACCCAGAAAATAATATTCTTAAATTAATCCATTCCTGTGTGTATGAACCTATTGTAGGTAGGACCTTTTGTTTAGATTAGATTTAGTTAAGGGCCATTTGATTAGATTATTTCAGTAAGGTATACCCAGGGTGGATCTTAATTCTCTTACTGGAGTCCTTTATAAATGGGATGAATATACAGAGACAAAAGGCCACATACACAGAGAGAAACCCCCACAGGCTGAGAGAGAAAGTTTCAGAAGTCAGAAGCTGAAATCAAAGGAACCCAAGAGAGAGAAAGCCACTGGTGCAGAGAGAATGCCATGAGAGCAAGAAGCTGAAAGCAATGGAGCCTGGAGGAGAAGGCAGACAGACTGTCAGAGGCTACCATATGCCTGATCTCCCACTACTGCAGCACAGGGCAAAAGCATCTCTTGATGATGCCTCAATTTGAACACTTTCATGGCCTTAGAACTGTAAGTTTATAAGTAAGTAAATCCCCATTGTAAAAGCCAATCAATTTCTGTTACATTGCCTTGGCAGTCCTTAGCAAACTAAAACATATATGAAGCAAGAGGCTGATATTTAACAGAACCTGGAAGAAAATGGAGAGGCCAGGAGAGGCCACCATGTGCATTGCCATGTGACAGAAGAGCCAAGAACCAAGGATTTTCAGCAGCCAGCCCCAGAACACCAGTCTTCAGGAAGAAAGTATAGCCTTGATGACACATTGATTGGACTTTTTCTTAGTCTCAAAACCATTTTTAATTTAATTTTATTTTTTTTTAAAGATTTTATTTATTCCCCCCTCCCACCCCCATTGTTTTGTGTTTGCTGTGTCTGTTTGTTATGTGCTCATCTTCTTTTTTTTAGGAGGCACCGAGACTGAACCTGGGACTTCCCATGTGGGAGGGAGGCTCCTGATTGCTGGAGTCACCTCTGCTCCCTGCTTTGTTGTCTCTCATTGTGTTTTCTTCCTTGTGTCTCTTTTGTATCATCTTATTGCAATAGCTCACCATGCCAGCCTGTCGCATCAGCCTGCCGTCTCGCTCATCCCCTCCAGGAGGTACTGGGAACCAAACCTGGGACCTCCCACATGGCAGGCGGGAGCTCAATCACTTGAGCCACATCCGCCTCCCCAAATCCCATTTAGCCAAAGGAAACTAAAAAACTAACATATAAAGAAAAGTGAACAAAACAATATGTGTTACCACCACCCAAGACAAGAAATAGAATTTTACTATCAACACAGTGGCTCTCTAGTTTCACCTCCCAATCATAAACTACTTTGTCCCCATCAAAATAACAACTATCCTGACTTTTACAATAATCAGTTCCTTACATTTTCTTATACTTTACCACCATGATCAAATGTTATACAACATTTCCTATTTTGAACTTTATATATGAGATTCATCCATGTTCTTGCATGTAGCTGTAGATCATTTATCTTCATTGTGGCATAATATTTCATTGTATGAATATGTGACAGTTTATTCATTCTAACTATTAATAGATGCAAATTTTTTTCTTGTTTTTGGCTGTTATAAATAATGCTACTATGGACATGAGTACATATCTCTTGGTACATATGTTCAATAATTTCTGTTAGGTATATACCTAGCAATAGAATTGCAGGATCACAGAGTATTATTATGCTCACCTTCAGTAAATACTGCCAAATGGTTTTCCATAGTCGTTATAACAATTTACATTTCATCCAGCAATGTAAAAGAGTTCCTTTTGCTCTATCTCCTAACATTTGGCATAAGCCCTCTTCTAAAGTATGCTTATCCAAGTGGGTGTGTAGGAGTGTGACCGTTTAAAGTTACTTTATGAATCCCAAAAAGAAAAAGATTATATTTTTGAACTAATCTATTCCTGTGGGTATGAGACTCTTTTCAATGGACTAAATCAGTGAGGCGTGACTCAGGTTGAGTCTCTGCACTCTTGCTGGGTCTGATATAAATCGAGATGAGAAAGACAGAAACACAGAGAAAAAGGAAGCCACCATATGTGATCCTGCCTTGTGAGAAAAGACTCCAGTTTCACCCACGGTTGAGCTGCAAGGACAGAAGCCCACAAGATATTCAAAGAGCTGAGGTCCAGGAAAAGATGAGCCATATGCCTGAGAGCTTGAAACCGAACTCAGGAAGAAAGCGGAGCAACCGAGACTAATAAACGAGGCCTGGAAAGCTGAGCTCCAGGAGATGGTAGATTCTGGAGAAGGCAGAGACCTCGGCAGAGATTGACATTCATCTTGCTTCATCACATGGCTGGACAACAGGATCAACAGTAGATGAATTGATAAGAACCTCTAATGGTGTCTTGATTTGGGCATTTCATGGCCTTGAAACTGTAAGCTTCTACCCCAAATAAATCCCCTTTTAAAAAGCCAACCCATTTCTGGTACTTTGCATGGGCAGCCCTTTGGCAAAATAAAACAAGGAGTTTTTCATTTTGGTTTAATGCAACAGCATGATTACTAATGAAATTATTTACTTTTACATATATCTATTGGCCATTTGGATACCTCTATTGTGAAGTACCTGTTCAAGACTTTGCCCATTATTCTGTTGCATTGCTTTGTCACTTTCATATTGATTTGTAGAGAGATTCTCTGTATATTCTGTATTTGAGCTCTTTTATCAAATGTCTTTCAAAGATATACTCTCAATTTGTCTTGCCTTTCCATGCTTTTAATGTTATATTTTGAGGACCAGAAGTGCTTAATTCTAATGTCATCTTACTTACCAATCTTTGCTTTTACAGCTAGTGTTTTTTTGTGTTCTGTTTAAGAAGTCGCTCCCTTCCTGAGTTCACAAATATATTCCCCTTTATTATTTTCTAGAAGATTTATTACAATATTCACAATTTAGATCTAATATCCAACTGAAATTTATTTTTGTATAAAATGGGAGGTAAGAGTCATTTATATTATTTTTCATGTGGAAATCCAATTATGTGGTACTACATATTGAGAAGACCTTCTTTCTCCACTATATTGCAGTGGCA
The DNA here is from genome assembly GCA_029593785.1 of Cabassous unicinctus. Taxonomy (NCBI): domain Eukaryota; kingdom Metazoa; phylum Chordata; class Mammalia; order Cingulata; family Chlamyphoridae; genus Cabassous; species Cabassous unicinctus. The sequence continues at coordinate 11,912 of JAQZBX010040718.1, read as the reverse complement.
TGTTTTTCTTTTTGAAAATCAAGTACATCTGTGTGGGTGGATTTCTGGGATCTCTACTCTATTTCATAGGTCCTTGTAACAATAGCTCATGGTTTTAATAGCACTGACCTTACAATAATACAAGATATCCATTCAAACAAGTCCTTCCCCCTTATTCTTTGTGTGCATTTTTGTTATTCTTTGCCTTTTGCATTTCCATATATATTTTAGAATCAATTTATCATTTGCACATTCTTCTCTTCTCCTCCCACCCCCTGCCAAAAAAAGCTTGTTAGGATTTTTATTGACTCTATAGACCAATTCAGGAAGAATTAACTTCTTTAGAAACATGTGGTCTTCCAATATATGAATGTGGTATATCCCTTTGTTTCTTTAGGTCTTCTTTAATGTCTCCTAAGATTTTATAGTTCTCTGCATTGAGGGCTTATACATATTTAATTAGATTTAATCCATGATATTTGTAAAATGCTATTTTAAATATTATCATTAAAAAAAAATTACTTTGCCTAAGTCATTTTTGCTGGTATAAAGAAATGCAATTGATTTTTGCATATTGAGCTTATATCCAGCAAACTTGCTAAACTCATGTGGATCAAGTTACTATATGGTATGTCGTGGGAACAAAGGCTCAGACACAACAGAAACTTTCAGTTAATGACCACTTTATTATTTACACAGCAGAAACAGTTCAAAAGAGCAGGGGAAGAGATCGCATCATGGATGGTTCTCCAGGGAGACCAATTGCTTGGGTCACATTGGCAGATAGCAGTGCCACATACCTTGCTTTGCATCAGAGATGAGGGACACTTGTGATACCTGATTATTAAGTTTTCATACATCCCAGGGAGAGGGGGTCTTGCCAATGAGCAAAAAGTATTCATCAAGCAACTCTTGTGCCCCAGGAAGTAGCTGGGCCAGGTTGAGATCTAGTGTCTGCTCTGGGCTGCCTGAAGTCTCTTGTGAAATAGAAATATACCAAACACCTGCATGCAAACAAGAGGTGGAAAGGGAGGGGTAGGGAGAGCTGGAATATGGCCTATTGAGCTTATCTGTGACTTCCCCAGCAACACACTGCCTTAGTTTCCAGGTAGCTATAACAAATACTACAATGGGTTGGCTTAACAATAGGAATTTAACGGCTTATGGTTTCAGAGACTAGAAGGCTTGCTTCCTCCTGAGGTTGGTAGCATTCTGGTTAGTCAGAAATCCTTGGGTTCCTTGGCTTTCCCATCACATGGAGAAATACTCTCCGTTTTCTTCTGGGTTACCACTGACTTCTGCCTTCCTGCCCCATCCTGTGGCTTTCTCATTATAAGGCCTCTAGTAGTAGGTTTAGACCAGTCCTGATTCAGCTGGGCATACCTAACTAAAAATAACACCTTCAAAAGGCTGTATTAGCAATGGGTTCCTACACACAGGAATGGTATTAAGATTAAGAAGCTGTTTTTTTTCTGTGTACGTAACTCAATCTGCCATACTCACCTTTTAACTCCAGTAATTTTCTGTGGATTCTCATGGGTTTCTACAATCAAAATCATTTTGACTATGAAAAATGATAGTTTTTGTTTTTCCTCTCAAATATGTCTATTTTTTATTTATTTTTCTTGTTTTATCCCACTGGTGAGGACTTCCAAAATAATGTTGAGTAAAAGTAATGATATTCTTGTCTCATTTCCCATATTAAAAGGAACGTTTTCAACATTTTAAGTGTATGAGTATAATGTTTGCTGTAGGTTTTTGGAGATGTTTAATCACATAAAAGAGAGTGCCTTTGACATGTAGTTTACAGAATTTTTAACAACAAATTGATGTTTCATAGAGAGGTAAAGTAGATTATAGGTTACCAGGGGCTGCAGAAGAGCAGGGAATGGGAACTTACTGCTTAATAGACATAGATGTTCTGTTTGGGGTCACAAAAACGATAATATATGGTGGTTAATGCATAAAATACAGAGTTCCCATATATCACTCTATTATTTACACCTTGCATTAGTGTGATACATTTGTGACAATTCTCTCCAACAGAGTTTTATTAGGTTCTGGAGTGAAAGAATCATAAATCTTTCACTCTCAGAGAAACTGAGACTCAGAATAGATACATTTTCCCTATCCCTGAAACTTTATTCAGTTGTTCCCAGGCTGGTTTGCAGTTCTTTAAAAAAATCCATTTCATTGATACATACTACTGAAGCATAAATCCATCCAAAGTGTACAACCAATGATATTTGGTGTAATCATATATTTGTGTATTCATCACTTTGATCATTCTTAGAGCACTTTCATTATTTCAATAATAATAAGCAAAAAACAAACAAACAAAACTTATCACCTTTCAATCTCTATGCTTCCCCTACCATACATAGCTGCTCTTCTGTTTCCTTCTCTCTATTATATTGGTGTTCATATTTTGTAAAAACAGTCTTATATATGCAGTGTCACCCACATTCATGTTTTACATGAGGTTTTACTATCTTATACAGCCCCATGTTACAGTTTTTACCTTTCCTTCTAGTAATATACATGACCTTAGACTTTCTCTTTCAGTACTGTCATTCCTGTGTAACAGCTGTGCTAGTTACAAACACCATGATATGCTTTCACTTTTTTATTCATTTCCAAATATTTACAAACAATCTTTTTACCATTTTGCTCAGATTAAACTTCAGCTTTCCATTCTCTATCGTCCTCCTATTTTCTGGTGACCTATATTCTAATTATTAACTCCATGAGTTTATACAATATATTTAGTTCATAATAGCATAATCATACAGTATTTGTCTTTTCATGTCTGGCTTGTTTCACTAAACATGATGTCTTCCAGGTTCATCCATGTTGCCACATGCTTCACAACTTCATTTCTTCTTATTGCTGCATAATATTCCATCGTATGTATACACCACAATGTGTTTATCTAGTCTTCAGTTGATGGACACCTACCTGGGTTGATTCCAATTTTTGGCAATTGTGAATAATGCCACTATGAACATTGGTATGCAGATGTCTGTTCGTGTCTCTACTCTCAGTTCTTCTGGGTATATACCTAGTAATGGTATTGCCAGGTCCCATGGCAAGTCTGTATTCAACTTCCTTAGGAACTATCAAACAGTCCTCCATAGTGGCTGTACCATTCTACATTCCCATCAACAGCAAATAAGCATTCCTCTCTCCACATCCTCTCCAATATTTACAGTTTTCCAACTTTTTAACAGTGGCCAGTCTAATAGGTGTAAAATGATATCTCATTATAGTTTTGATTTGCATTTCCCTCATCGCTAGTGATGTTAAATATTTTTCCATGTGTTTCTTCACCATTTGTATTTCTTCTTTGAACCATTGTTTTTTTCGATTCTTGTGCCCATTTTGCAATCAGGTAGTTTTTCTTTATTTTGTTGAGTTGTATGATCTCTTTGTATATCATGGATATTAAACCCTTATCAGATATGTGATTGCCAAATATTTTCTCCTATTGAGTCAGCTGCCTTTTCACTCTTTTGACAAAGTCCTCTGAGGTACAAAAGTGTTTAATTTTGAGTAGGTCCCATTTATCTTTTTTTTTTTTTTTTT
>JAQZBX010040717.1:0-22569 GCA_029593785.1 Cabassous unicinctus | reverse complement strand
CTTTCTGCTATGCATACAAAGAATATCTGTGGACATAGCTTTCGATTAAAAGAACAAAACAAAACAATGGCAACATTTATCTGCATATGCCAATTCAAATGTTCAGATTCTGGAAGCGGTTGTGACTGAGAATACCCCAGAGCGAACAGCACCTTCCATCTCCCTCATCACCGACCCAACAAAAATCATGTGGAGGACAGAATTTCTTAATGCATTGGCCAATGGCATCTACTATCGTTTCCATAGGGAATAAGCACTAATGGAAATAAATTACCTTTAGCCACTCCTGCACAAATAAAATGCACTGAAGCTTTTGATCTACGTGTCAAACAGCAACAGTTGTAATGCATAATGTGAGATTTTCTTTTTCCCTTCTAAGTTCTAAATTACCCAAGTTAGGACTTGGAGCATGTGCTCTGCATTATGTATGGAGGCGAAAGAATACTGTAGAAACTTTGGCAATACTTCTGGCAACATTGAGATATTGAACCAAGAGCTTCAGCCCCTTCCATCTCGACTTCTTGTTTCATGAGAAAATAAACCCTTATTTTAAAAATCACATCAAAATGGGTTTTGCGTTACTTGAAACAGAATGCATTCAAACTGACGCTGGACTTCGCCTCCCCATACTATTCAAGAGCACCATTCAGGGCTCTCTAATCATCAGGTGAAAGGGTTCAATATCATCCATGATAGCCACAAAGTCAGCCTTTGAATTCCATCCAACTTAACTCCATTATAATCATATGAACATTGGAGTTACAGTTTTCAGGGAGTTTCTGACATGTACTATATACTTGCAGAGTGTATATTTAATACTTGTAAGCTTTAATTAACTTCTTTTTCTTAAGGAAAGGAAATAAGGATCAGAGAAGACGAGTGAAGTTTATAGGTAATATATTAAAGGACATAGAGCTAGTAAGTGTTTAAGTCAAGACTCACAACTTAAGTCTTCTGATTCCAAGTCCAGTTTTCTTTATAATACACTATACCTGGTTCAAAGACAAATGACAAAGAGAATGCAGTCTAGATTTCAATACAAGCAGTGGAAAATCTTTTCTACACCAAACCTGTAAGTAATTTGTGTGTCATATGTTGAAATAAGAAGGTTGGGATCTGAGTAGGTTTGTGTGTGTGTGTGTGTATGTGTGTGTAAGTGTAAGTGGTAGGGGACAAGCTTCTTAAATAAGAGGTCTGGGATAGCACTGTGTGTCTTCATAGTTTTATGCCCTTATTTTTCAACACTGTGATCTCTTTCTGTGTTGAACTCCTGCTCATTGGAACATCTCATAACTTGAGCTGAAAATATACTCCATATTTCTCAGTTTCTTTCCCTTTTGGCCATCATTTTTGGGGAAGATAAATACATGATTGCACTCTGGGAAGCAGTTTGGGGAGCCAGCTTACACAAATGTAACAAAAAAAGCTGAGGTAATAGCAACTTATGTTAGAATTTTCCAGCATTTGTGACCAAAATTATCCACAGATATTAGTGAGCATATATTGACTACAGCAGTCAGGTGATGGAAACTAGGTACTTCTGTTATGTCCAGAAAGTCAGGATACTTTGTTTATAGTACATGTGCTTTACTACATAGATAAAGGATGGTTCGGAGGACTTTCAGTATGATGTGTGAACCCAATGATCCTTCTAATAACAAATCACTAGAGGTCATTTATTGTCATTTCTTTATTCTTAGTGTGCTGGTCTCACTTATAGGCAGGTTTGGTGACCCTTGGCTGCATATGATTTGGAGTAAAACCCCCCATCCTAACCTGGCTCTCCTTCTCAGGTGCTACAATGCCAGAAATGTTACCATTAGCTATTTCAGTCATGAAAGCTCCTTCTGGAAAAGCACTGTGTCTCATAACTCTTTATATATTGGTGTAACCTTCCCCCCAGTGTGTTGCGCAGTATAGGTTCCTAACTAACAGGAGAAAGCCTAAGTAAGAGTAACTGAATATAGGACAGTAGAAACCAAAGATCAGCCTCAGATTTCAATTATTTTGCAGTTTTGCCTAAGGTTAACTTAGGCTAGGGTAAAATACAAAAGCGGCTCTCTGAGTCACTTTAATCCTGTAATTTGCCTGAGGCAGAAGAAGATGTGGTTCTTCCCTTTGTAAATCAGTGATCTTTGTGTGTCTGGCATTGGCCTGAAGGCATAACAAAGGCTACCAAGGACTCTTCTAGAGTCACATTCCTTGAATGAAAGAGGGAAGTGCCTGAAGGAGGAGTGATGAGAATGAAGACAACACAGCTGCAACACTCAGGAAAGCATCTCTGTGGCAGACATCTCCTATCAATCTACCTAGCTCCACTTCTGTGCTACTTGGCCTTATTACTCCACTTAGAGAGAAAGCAGTGATGCTGGGGGAGGAGCATTAGCCAAATCTCAGTTTGAATGCTTAATTATCTATAGAGTTTACCATGTATCCTACACAGAAGACCATTCACTCTGCATTTCTGCTGTGATGTCGCCCTAAATCTCCCCGCCATTTGAAATGGGCAGGACAGACTTCTCCATTCCTGTGTGAAGAATTTACATAGTTGTACATCTGCTAACGGGAGTCATGTTGTCCCCAGTTGAACTGGCTCCATGTCAAAGAAATAAATCCAAATCGAATATGCCAGATCATCTGCATCACTTAATGAGTGAGGTGTGAATCTAATTTGGAACACAATTTGGTTATGAATCTTTAATATGATTTCTCCAATGGAATGAAAGGTATTTAATTAATGGCATTTTAATTAATACATAAAATGGATTGACCATTTTGTTACCCATGTGTGAAATATTATTTTGGATTTTATCTTTAAAAAATTAACCTGGACTGAATACCCTTATCATTTCTTAGTTTGGTTCTAGACTATTATTCCTACCTTCCCTATCTCCTTCTTTCTAATAAATTCCTATTCTTTAGGAGTAGGAATCTATTTTAGAATCAATTTTGACTACTTAAAGCTGCATGAACTCATACAAGTAATGTAGCTTCACAGAATCCATGTAAGCATATGGATTCATATGGCATCATATATGTGAAGATGTCTTGCAAAATTTAAGCATTATCTTAAAATTATTATCTTTAACTTGTTTGTCTGCGTGGGCATTAGGTAACAGAAATTGAGCTGAGCATTTTGCATATATTATCTTATTTAATGTAACTCTCACAACAATCCTATCATTATTATTACCCCAGTAATACAGAAGAGGGAAATGAGACTCAGGGAAGTTAAGTAACTTACCAACCATACACAATTACTAAATAATGAAGAGGTAAAACCTAATGCCAAGCCAATGGTATAATTAAAAAATAGATACATATGAGATTTTTCATTAGTTGTTTTGGATTATCTCTTCCAAAAGCATGGTGAATGAAATTTTATTTAAATTAACTCATTTTTACCCTGAGGAAATTTCAGATAAAGCCATTCTATGATGATTAAGAAATGAAGAGTAGATCTGGCTCCTGGTCTGTATGTAAACTTGGAGTCTACCAGCATACTGGCCTTGGGGGAGTATATTGTGGGCTGTTGGACCCCAGCCTAAAAAAGGCCATAAAAAGCTGGAAATGGTGGCAGCATGGCCCACCCCTCAAAAAAAAAAGATACCACCATTCCTAACTCAGTGGTTCTAGAGATTTTAGCAAAAGGGACTGAGCAAAAGTTTAGATTGCCCTAAGGTACAACTATGCTCTCTTAGATCAGTCATTTCCTTGCCTTTTCTCCTCTACACTATCATTTCCCCTCTTCCAATGCATCTGCTTGTTTCAGAAACAACATAAGCACTAAATCACAAATGGTGCAACTCATTTCAGCCTAGCATTTCAAATACCAGTCGGTCCTGCCCACCTTCTTAGAGTTTTCTCTTGTCACTGTATACACTGGCCTTCTTTCTGTTCTTCAAACGCATAATGTTTTTCTGGCTTTAGGACCTTTGCATTTATTCTCACACTGAGTCAGTAGCCTCCTTCTTATCCAGGTCTCAATGGGGAAGATACTTTCTCTAATGAACCTTTTCTGAGAGGCCGTCCCTGAATACTCAATCTAAAATGCACACCTCTCCTCTCAGTCACTTAGTTGTGTTTTTAGTGTGGGTTTGTTGCTGCTGTTTTTCTTCATAGCATTTCTTATTACCTCAAGTTACCCTATTCGTTTGCCTGCTTGATTGTGTATTGCCTGTCTTTTCTATGGAATATAAGATTCTTAAGAGCAGAGACTTGCTTGTTTCATTTACCACTCCACCCCCTACATCTAATTTCTAGCTAAAACAATACCATCTAATTTCAGTGCTCAATAAATATTTGTCAAAAGAATTAAACTCGTTTACGCAACTAGTTCAACTTTGAGCACTAAAAAGGTATAATTTCCCTGAATTACCATAGTATGAGATTGGCCATATATAATAATGCATGATCAGGATGAAAGTTAAGTAGAAAAATGTACTAAATTCTCTCTCTCAGTTATTTTTTGCCTAAATAAAAGCCCAGACCTGAAGCTTCACTATTCATTTGGCAGCAGTGTGTCACATAAGGGGAGATTAGCTTTTGAGCACCATCAGCAAACATCCCCTAATTGCTCCTTTACTAAATCTCCATGTAAAGAGCCTGAAAACAGGAAATGAATTCCCAGCTTGACCTACAGGGGAGAAATCTTTGAGGACTGCAATGTTAGAACTGGTTAAAATAACCATGCTTAACAACTTTGGAAATAAAAATCCTTGAAGTCACTTCAAGATAGTGGCATCCTTGCTAAATACAGTAACTGTTAGTTGAGGAAGAGAGACAAGACCTTAGGATCTGGTTCAGAGTCAGAGATTTTGTCTGAAGGAGGAAAGACAATAGTCAGGAGGATAGAGAGGCTCAGACAACGTTCAAAGGGTTCGAGAAAGAAAAAGTGCGTGGCCACTGAATCAAGCTGAAAAAACGAGTAAAAGAAAATGAAGCCAAAGAGGGCGGAGAGAAAATAAACACTGTTAACAAGATATGATCAAAATGAAGAACAAAAGATAAACTGATTTACAATGCTTGATGCATTAAGTGAGATATACAGAGAAAATAAATAAAATTTTAATACTGAGTATGATGATATTGTTGATGATTCCATTTTCTGCATTGTGTTTCCACACTCTCTTCTACTTCTAGAATAGTAAGGAAGAGTATAATCTTCACGGATTATTTGCAAAAGATCCTGCTTAAGGAATGTATTAGATGGTACTGTGACTCAAATTCCTCTCAGCTCTCTGATTATGTAATTTTTGGAAACATCTGATTTCTGCAAAACCCAAAGCAAAAATTATATATCTCATAATCTCATCATCTTTCTTAGAAAGTAATCACATTAAAATTGTTAAGAATACAATTAAAACACACCCACACACAATGTCACAACCTGGAAGTCATATATGCATGTGAAGACTCAAATAGATTCTATAGGATATGCATTTGGGATGGATGAATAAAGATAGCACTTATAACTGTTTCTTTTTAATTATTATCTTATCTTATACTTTAGAAGGATTTGTCAAAGGAAAACATTGCTCTGTCAAACAGGGTCAAGTAATTCTTTTCTGAAGAGAATTCTTTGCCTAATCTGTGAATGATATATATAATATATCTGTGCATCAGTTGCCTCTTTTGGAGGATGGGGCTCTGATATTTGTCCCATATCTACCTTTCAAATATCCTGTGAGAGTAAATGAAATGATGTCCCTAAAGTTCTCTTAGCTGCTGGCAGCATCACAAATGTGAGATGATATGTAATTTGGCTGGTAAGGATTGCTAATCCTCAATGGCTGTACAAGATGTAAAGTGAGTTCCCATCACATTGGAGGACCCTTGGAAAGCCAGGGAGCCATCTGGTTCCTTACCTTGAGTAACAAATTAGATTTGGAGCTGAAAGAGAAAAGGGCCCCTGGAGTATGGAATGACTTGGGAATCTGCCCAAGCCTGTGAGGCATTTGTATACATACCCACTTGTACTTTTTTTGGAGCCTCCATTGAGTTATAACAATGCAAGGGAAGCAAATAAGAAAGCACACACATTACCCATGGGATCGCTATGCTAGAGGAAATAAAGAATTGAAAGACAGTATCCACAAAAGGCAGCTTATCTGATGTGAGCAGGACAATTTTAAAGGGGTTCATTCAAAAATAGTCTTTAAGTTAATGAAATAAGAAATCCCCTGACTGCAATGTTATAAGCCAAGAATTTAGGAACTCATGCCCAGGAAAGTTAGCCCTTCCTTTATTTTCCAGGGATCTTCTCCTCAACAGTAAACAATTCATAGAAATGCACTCCTTTTTAACTATTTATTTTGCTATAATTTCAAATTTACCAATAAATTGCAAGATATGTTTCAAGATTAGTACAAAGAACTTCTGCAAATCCTTTTCCAGTTTCACCAATTTGTACTACTTTGCCATGTTTTTATTCTTTTTCTCATTAAATTATATAATTTAAGGTTTATTTGATAGATATGTATCTTAAATGAATTTATTAATATTTAATATATATTTTATTTGTCAGGTTTCATATTCAAGAAATTTAATACTGACACAATAGTTTATCTAATCTACTATCTACATTCCAACTTTGTCCAATGATGCAACAATGCCCTTTATAGCATGTTCCTTCTCTAGTAGAAGTTCAGTTCAGTATTATTTATTGCATTTAGTTGTCATGTCTCCTTCATCTCCTTTAATCTGAAATGGCTTTTCAGCCTTCTTTTGTCTTTCATGACAGTGACATTTTTAAAGAATACAGATCTCCTATTTCATAAACTATTCCTCAATTTGGCTATATCTAATGTTTCCTTATAATTCTATTCAGGTAATGTGTGTTCTGATAGAATACAGCATGAGTGAAGTGTCCTTCTCAGGTTGACACGTCTGGAGGCACTGTGTCCATTAGCCTCTGACTGGTGATCACCAGGTCAAGGTGCTGTACAATTTCTCCACTGTGTAGCCATTATTTTCCCTCTTGCAAATAATAAGCAAAATGTGGGGAAACAGATTGAGATCATACAAATATGATTATTCTTACCTAAAGCAATTTACTCTATGATGGTCCCAAAATAGTGGTTCTTCAAATTCACTATTCTCTCTACATTTGTCCATTGTCCTTCTGATGGGAAGAAGCTTTCCTTCTCCCCCATTTATACACACACACACATATGTATATAGTTTATCAGTATAGATGAGTTCCTGTTTTGTTCACTCTTATAATCTATTATATTCCTTAGATTTGATGCTTAAATTATCCCTGAGGGATACAACAGGATCCCCTTCAAGTTAGTTCTTTTGTCCTTTAAACATGCCCTCACAATTTGTTTCTTTCTTTTACTTTCTCCATCTCTCTCTCTCTCTCTCTGTCTCTCTCTCTGTCTCTCTGTCTCTCTCTCCTCTTTCCCCTCTTTTCCCTCTCTCCTTTCTTTCACACTTCTTCTAAGCAAAGGTCAACAAGGTTTTACAGGATTATCTTATACCTTCCTGCCCCAGACCTAAAATCAGTCATATTTCCAATAGTTCCTTTTAGTGGGAATGACATTTAGAAACCAAGATTTGGGAGATAGGTATACTTATTATTCCAGAAGTGTCACTGCTTTTTACCCTTTCAATGGACATGGGAAATATAAGTTTCTAATGATACTTCTAATTCTAGCATAATCCCAGAGTTCTTTGCCTTTCCTCATTAATAGGGAATAGGGAGTTAATGCTTAAATTGTACAGAGTTTCTATCTGGATTGATAGTAAAGTTTTGATAATAGATGGTGGGTAATAGTAGCACAATATTTGTGAATGTAATTAACAGCACTGAATTACATATTTGAATGTGGTTAAAATGGGGAAATTTTAGGTTGTATATATGCTACTAAAATAAAAATTAAAAACAAATCACAGGTCTGTAAAACACAACTGTGAGCTGTATTGTAAATGATGGACTATAGTTAAGAGTAAAATGATAAAAATGTTCTTTCATGAATTGCAACAAATGTATCACACTAATGCAAAATGTTAATAATAGGGCAGCATAAAAGAACTTTATATTTTATGCATGATTTTTCTGTAAACCTACAACTTTTCTAATAAAAAATCAAGTAAAAGAAAAAAAGAGTTTATGATTTATTTACATGCTTTCTCCCAGATCGAGAATATATAATCAAGGTACTGCATTCCAAAGACAGTTAAATTAAGATGGTGGATTGATACACACCATGGCCCCATCACCTCAGAGAAGCTTTGAACAATAAGCAGGAACTGGTAGAAACATCTTTTAGAAACACCTATCTTAAAGCTCCAGAAAACAAGTCAAAAATTGTAATAAGAGGGCAAGAGCCAAATCAATAAAAAGGAAACATAGAAACAGTAGGATCTTCCGCTGACCTGGCTGACCCCTTCCCCATCCTTTCACTGGCTTGGTGCAGAGCTGCCCCATTTACCCAGTGCAGGTTCCTGGCCATAGTTCTGGAGAAAGCAAAGTAACAATCATGTACATAGTGGGTGCATCTATGTCTAGCCCAATCTGTCTTATAGAAGCCAAAAGGACTGAATCAGGACATTAGTTGCAGGCTTGCCATCCCAGAACTTACCTTATGTGTGCAAAGTCAGAACACAGAGCTCTCCTACAGAATGCTGTGGGACAGCAATCAAGTCATTGCTGCCTAGGGAAAGGGAATGCTGCTGTATGACATTCAGTGCAATGCCCAGGATTATGAACAAATACTTTCCAAAGGAATAGGGGACATCTGTGCAGGATAAGACATGTGCATAGAAAGAATAGGGGAAAGACTCTATACTTTTGCCTACAGCTGTCCTCCATATTCATTCTATGGCTAAGCTCTAAAGGGAATCTCTCACACAGGACAATCTGCAAAGACTGGGAAAGATATTCTCCTTTTTCCTTTTTATTTTTTATTTCTATTTTTTAGCTTTTGGCATTCAGGGAACTCTTTATCATAACACTAGATGGATACAAGCTTGAGGAATAGACACCTAAGGGTCTAAATTCCAGTGAAAACACACTAAAATATCGTAATGCCCAAGTTTCAACAAAAGAGTACAAAACATTAAAAAACAAACAAACAAACAACAAAAAAAACAGAATGTGACAGTCCATACAAAGAAGAAGATTAAAACATTCAAAATCAGCAACAAGGAGGATCAAACCTGGAACATACCAGACAAGGACTAAAATATTGTCGTAAATAGGTTCAAAGAGCTAAAAGCAAACATAGAAAAAGAACTACAGGACATTCATAAAATGGTAGAGGAACACAAAGAGAATATCAGTAAAGAGATAGAAATTATGAAAAGGAACCAAAGAGAGCTGAAGACCACATATATATATATATTTAAATATATATTTTTAAAAATTCCCAAGAGGAGCTCAACAGCATTTGATGCAGGCAGAAAAAAGAATCAGTGAACTTGAAGATAAGACATTTGAAATCATTCCATCTGAGTAGCAGAGAGAAGAAAAAATAAAGAAAATTGAGCAGAGCATGAGGAACTTGTGGGACATCATTAACTGTACCAATATACACATTGAAGGAAGCCCAGGAGAAAAAAGAGAGAAAGGAGAAGAGAAAGTATTTGGAGAAACAATGGCTGAAAATTTCCCAAATTTAATGAAATACATGAATGTTCACATCCAAGCCACTCAACAAATTCCAAAAAGATGAGACCAAATAGATCAAAACACAACACATTATATCAAATTGTCAAAAGCAAAGATAAGAGAGAATTCTGAAAGCTGCAAGAGGGAAGCAATGTATCACATATAAGGGAGATTCAATAAGTTTAAGTGCCGATCTCTCATGGGAGACCATGGAGGGAAGAAGGCAGTAGGATAACATATTTAAAGTGCTGGAAGCAAAGAATTCAATATCCAGCAAAACTGTCTTTAAAATATTAGGGCGATTATAAGATATTTCCAGGGAAACTGAAGCTAATGGAGTTTGTCACCAAAAGACTGACCCTTCAATAAATGCTAAAGAGTATTCTACAAGTTGAAAGGAAAGGACATTAGACAATTGACTGAAGCCGCATGAAGAAATAAAGATCTCTGGTAAAGGTAATGACATGGTATCTTAGTTTGCCAAAGGCTGCCAATGCAATATACTATAAATGAGTTGGCTTCTACAACGGGATTTATTAACTTATGACTTGCAGTAAAGAGGATGGGAAAAATGTCCATACATAGATAGATATAAAGGCTAGCACTACTGAATTTTTGGTCTGTAACTCCACTTTTTACTTCTTTCAGGATCTAAAAGGCAAATGCATAAAATGTTATGATAAATCAGAGTATTTGGCTTCATAATGTGTAAATGTGTAATTTAGGACAAGAACTACATAAAGGTGGGGAATGGAGGGGTGTATTTTGTGATGCTATTGAGGTTAAGTTGGTATAAGACTAAATGTGATTGTTGTAGATTTGTGATGTTAAATTTAAGCCCATGGTAACCACAAAGGAAATATCAGAGAATATGCAAATTCATAGAGACAGAGTAGTGTACAGGTCACCGGGGCAGGGGGAGAGCAATGGAGAATTAATGTATAATGTATGTAGGTCTTCTGTTTGACCTGATGGGAACTATCTAACATTGGATGGTGGTGAGATAACCCCAACATTGTGAATGTGATTAATCCCACTCAATGGTATCCTTGGGAGAAGTTGTGATGAGAAGGTTTATGGTGTATATACATTTCCAATTTTTTTAAAGCAATAAAAAAGAGTAACTGAAGAGACAATAACAATTAAATGCAATATGTAATCATGGATGGGATATAAGAATGGAGGAGAAATCACTGAAAATTCAGGACATTATTGAGACATAGGTACAAAACTGGAATATAGAATGTAAGCTTAAGATCAGAGATAAATTTCTTGAACTTGGTAGTTGTACTTAAGGTGGTTACATAAGTGAATAACCTTGTTCTTAGGAAATGTACATGCACATATCATGTGCTCAAGGAGTACAGTATGTGTAATCTGCTCTCAAATGTTCAGAAAAGGGAGAGATAGGTGCATAGGTAATTAGGTAGATAGATAAATAGATAAATAGGTGATATAGATTGATGGATGGATAGATAGAATGATATGGCAAATGTGGCAAACTGTTAAAATTGGTGAATCTGGGTATCAACAAGTGTATACAACTATCTTCTCCCCTTTTCTCTTTAAACTTTTTAATATTTCAAATAATTTCAAACTTATAGAATAGTTGTATACACTTAAAGTTTTATTTCAATTTGATTTTATTTGAATTTTATTGGAGGTAAATTATATCTTAATTTCAAAATTACACCAAAAATTTAGCTTCTTCTTTTTTTTTTTTTTTTGTTTTTTTCCTTTGAGCTCTTCATTCAAAATACAGATGGTATAATTTGTTTCTGTTTATAGTCCATATTAGGTTTTCTTCTTCTCATTCTTACTAAAAGTTTTTATTTTTGAATATGTAGAATATTAACAAGTTGCCAAATGTCCAAACTATCTCTTCTATCCGTTTCACTCTGTTACCACAACCAATTACCTCCAGCTATCAGTTCAGTTTCTGTTTTTTTTTCTCTTGCATTTCTTTTGTAAAAATAAGCAGATACATGTATGTTTTCTTCTATTTTCTTGCACCAAATAAAGTATGTGTAACATATTTTTCTATATTAACCTATTTGTGAATATGACAAAAGATATACTATACTGATGCAAGAATGTTTGACTATTCATTGTCTACATTAGATGGATAAAGACACGAGAGGAAGAGAGTTTATATCGACCTGTTTAATACTGAAATCTTCTATTTACCCAACTGTAGTATATTTGAGATTCTTCTCTTGATAACAAGATAAGAAGTCCATATTTCCCTTTTTATTTCATGCTCACTGCCCTAGTTCAAACTTTTTCTTAGTTTCATTGAAGCAATGTTCTTCTCAAGGTCCCTCCTCCCAACTTTTTTTAACCTCCATTCAAACAATGCAGTCTTGGGTTGTTCCTGTCAGTCCCTAAGCAGAAAGACGCTAACTTCTGTAGAACTTTTTCTCCACTCTTCTCCCGTTTCTCTTTACTAACAGATTTATTCTGATGTTTAGGTTCCTACCTCCATTACGTGTAGGTCACTGTGTGCAAATTAAATCTTCAGTCAAAGATCAATAATCACCGCTCTATTTGTCAGGGTTCTCTAGGGAAAGAGAATCAAGAGGAGATATCTGCCAATAGTATGAGATTTTATAAGAGTTTCTCACGTGACCGTGGGGATGCACAAGTCCAGGTTCCGCAGGCAGGCTGCAAACCAGGGGCTCTGATGAAAGTCCAATGAAGGTCCTTAATGGGTTTCTGGGAAATGTTGACTGTCCAAAGTCGAGCTGGGAAATTTTCTCTGAATGCTGAAATCACTTCCCCTTTTAAGGCGTTCAACTGGTAGGATAAAGCGTCACTCATTGCTGATGGCAATCTCCCTGGTTGATGCAGATGTAATCAGTCATCTATGTCTGATGACGAAAGCCCACAAATGTCCTTGTATTACAATTAGCCCAGTGCTTGTGTGACCAAACAACTGGGCACAATTACCTGGCCAAGTTGACACATTAGCCTAACCATCACAATCCCCCATGCCTAATAAATTTTGTATTTCTCCTGGTGTTTTGCTGTAACAGCTCTTATGGTAGGTTTCATATTCTAGTAAACATTCTGAGTAGTGGGAACAAATTCTGGAGGGGAAGTCTGAGTATATCTACCTCAGGTCCAGTTTTATTCCTCTAACTTGTTTGAACTTGCTTAAGTCAATTCAGTAAACTGGGCTTTGCATATATATAAAAGGAAATAAATATGATCTTTAAAGTCCTTTACAGTCCTAAAATTCTAATCTCATGATTCCTTGCTATTTTCCATTTAGATGTCCACTTTCCCTATTTCTTGGTTCAGTTGGAATCGGAAGAAAACAATACATACATATGCATAGTAACATGATCAACAAAATGCACATAAAGCACAATCTTTATCATAGAGATGGAAATGCACCCCAACAATCAGTTAGAGAGAAGTGGGTTTGCGTCCAGATTATATTGGCAGTTTATTAGCAACCCAGAGTGGCAAAATAAATGACTTTCAAACATAAAATTTCCTGCAAGTGTGTCTATTGAATGATATAACCACTACCCCTCCCCCTACCACACAGACACAAGAATGTGGTCCTTTAATTATTCCTATTCTAAAAGCAAGGGTTCATTTTCTATCTAGTTATGACCTGCCTGTGTTGAACACTGCCCAGGACCATACTCTGTTCTGCATAATTACCTCACAGTGAAAAGTTAGTAGATGAAAACTGAGAGATCTGCTATTCTACAAGCAATTCAAAACCTGAAAATTAGATGTCAACGTTCACTCAGAACCAGCTCTGTTTGCTGCAGTGCAGTAATTACTAAATGAAAAAAAAAATTAATCCGGTGCATTTTTTAAATTCACTGCCTCATACCTTTTCTAAACTATTCCATCACCCAGGCAGAGAAATAAAGCACAAAGTAAGAATATGTACTAGATCATGAGTGACAGCTACATTAGAAAAGTGCCCCTTGCTAACACTGCCCTCCCCATTCCAGTCGTTGCCCTAAAGCCTTGCTGAAGTGCCTCCAGGTAGGCTCCATCAGGTGGGGTACATGTCGGGGCTTCTTGGTTGACAGCAGCCTAGAGGAAAAGAGGCTGAGTAAAGGAGGCAACAGAACGTAAGAGAAACATTATTGGATATTGCAGAAGACTCCTTAGAACTATTTTATTTTCCTTGATAATATTGTAATTACACCAAAGTTCACACAAATTAGCACCAATTACTAACCCTTTTCAGGTTAATGGTGGTTTCTAGAATGGGGAATGAGGAAAAAGAATGACCAGCCAGCACGTAACCAACACTTTCCTGAAGCTCATTCATTCATTTATTTTTTAAATTACTCTGTAATATTTATTGAATGCTTACTATATTCCAGGCATTGTATTAGGCACTGTGGATAAATACCAGCTAACTAGATACATGTTACCACTACAGACTATGTTACTACTTTACAGACTAGGAAAAACAAAACAGTTGACCTTAAAAATTCACACTAGAAATTTTAAAGGTAGAGAATTTCAGTTCAATTTGCAATTTTGGTGAAAGGACAAGAAACTCTTCATTTCAATGTCTTACAGAGTTTCTATCACGTTTGTTTTCTTACTTGAGATATCCTAATTACATGGGATCATAGCAAAAAATAGTATGAGGAATGTCTGTCTACCCTCAAGCTTATTTAAAGAATCAAGGCATTCTTTGGCCTTCCAGAAGAAGCAATACAAATGGAAAAGACAAATAATTGTCTTGCTAGACAATTCTGAAAGCAGAGATATGAAGGCAGAAATCAAGTCTATCTTATTTACCATTTTATTCCCAGTGCCAAAAAGTGGATGGCGTATAACAGGAGCAATGATTACATGTAGAATGAATGTATGGATGAATGAATGGGTAAGAGAGATCAAGGTATTTTAGGAAAAGACATAGTTCAGACCATAAGGAGGGGGAAAATCTGCACTACCTAAAATAAAGCTATTATATGTCTCTTACCATTGAAACTGAAGAAGCAGTTACTTCCCATGGGTTACATTAAATTAAGGAGGAATTAAAAGCAATAATAAATATCTGGCATCTTACCAAAGACCTTAAGAAACTGATATGAGGACAGTCACTTCGAGAAGTGACTTTACGTAGAACTGAGAAGGCTGATTGAGAGGTTCGTTTTCTTCCAGAGCATTTATCCAAAGGGTGATGTTGTGCCTCCTCCAAATCATCAAACCTACAATTTGCTACCCACTACTGTTAATGTAAGTGGGAATGGTTGCACCAGAAGAAACCTGGGTGAATATATATACCTTTAGCAACTTTGACCTTGGACAAGTCATTTTCTATTTCCAGGCTTCAATGAGAACATTCATGCAAATGATACTTTTGTCCATTTAAGAAACCCAATTCTATTATTTTAAAAGCTGAGTAGGAATTATGGGTGCAAGTGGAATTCTCATGTACATTTGAAAATCACTTTTTTGGATGAGATTTTTGAAGGCAGATATTCAAAGTGAAGACTACTCTGTGGGTGTTTCAAAAAAATATATATCAAACATCAACTTTCAGTACCAAAAATTTCTAAAAAAGATAGAGTACATCTCATAAGATTGGGAAGACTATCTGAGAGAAGGCCTCCATACATGGGACCCCTTGAAGAGACTTTATACTGAAATCTTAAGAGGAGAAAGAAGAATACTCATGTAACATCAGAAACACTAGAGAACTACAGAGCCACTAGAGAAAGGAAAATAAAAGGTGAATGTATTTCATTAAAATTCTCAAGCAAACAAACAAAAGCCACAACCAATACTTATGACTTAAGATACTACAAATTATTGTATAAAGTATGGAAAATAAAGTAACATCTTGGATTTTCAATACAAGGATTTAAATATGATCTTAGCTTTCAGGAATAAGATGTGCAGCTAAAATATGGAAATGCAAGAGAAGATCTGATAGTAGAAACATGGCATAAAGTATTTTTGGTAAAACAACTAAGATTACTAACCAAAGTGTTATTTCTATATGTGGATATCTCTGGGATAGTGTATATTACATTGCATTTTATCGCTTATCAAATATCAGTTTTCTCCAAAGGTTACAACTTCCAAGAGGGCTGAGATATCTGTTTATTTCTCAGTACTTAAAATAATTGCTAGATTAGACTAACTCAATTAATCTTTTCGGAATTAATACTAAGCCTGTAGTAACTACCTATTAAATATGTGATGAATAAAAACACAGGACAGAATCTATAATAAAGCTACTTGACCAAAGATATATAAATCTATGAAGGATTCAGATGGACAGTTGATCTCTAGAAACCAAGGAAGACATTATTTACTCAGAATATCCATATATTTTTCTCACTACAACCACAAGGGGGGGAGGGATGTTGAAAGAATGGGTAGCATCTAACTGTCAACTTATTCAGCAATCATAGCTCTGGTTCTCCCTGCTCAAGGACTCCTGCTAAGGAGGCATGGACAATCTCTGTGAAGAATGTCCTCACACCATCCACACCGCTGGCTTGCTTCCATAGCCATGAAGAGCAATGAGTCTGTTAATAATTCCCTTGTGACAATCAGACTCCCATGACGGAATCAAACTGAAACTCAATTAAAGAGGATGTGGCACCAACAATCTTTTATTAAGTCCTTTGATAGCAAACACAGCTGTAACCATTCCTTCCTTACTTCTTCCTGAGAAGCACCTCCTGGGCTTTAATTCTGACTGAGAGAGATGTAGGGGGTTCTCTAGGACCCTGTCCTTAAAAATAACCGTTTTGGATTGAAATGTAGAGAATGCCAATAAGCAATCTCACACAGGAAGTTGAAGAAGAACGGATCTGATTGCATTTCCTATCGATACAGTAAAGGAGAAAAAGGGGCTGCAGGAGAGGTGGCAAGTTTGACAGTAATAGTTTTCAGCATCTCTGACAAGCCAAGAAACTTCATCCGTTCATCACACTTTTCCCTCTCTGCTGATTTAAAATGCAAGACCCTTACTTCAAGCCTGACTGACTTTTCTCTTGATTCAGAGTAATTGGCATCCTCAGAGGCTTCTGAGAAGGAAGCATTTCCTAGTTGTGTCATCTTTGGGTGTTAACACTAGGTAATAGTTTGGCTTATGTTCAATATCTTTGGTTGTCACATTGGGGACTGAGAGTATGGGGCTGCTGAAGCCCCCAAAATTCACAAATGGGAAAAAAGTCACATTAGTAGCTTCTTCTGTCCTACATAGATCATCACCCATTTCAATTACATCGTGTAATAGAATCCATGATTCATTCTGAATTCTTAGGGACCAAAACTGTCTTGAAATATTTCCAGCCTCTCCAAATCATGCTACATGCATGCATGTGTTGATATATGAAAGCATTAAGTACACAATGCAATCACATTGATTACGACTTGTCATCATTACAGATGGGCATGGATAAGTCTAGATTTTTAATGAGCAGTATAGATTTCATGTTCTGCTTTTGGTCTGAGACACAGCAGTAGCTCCTTTTTAGTAGAGATTGATTCCAACAGCCTGAAATTTTAAGGTCAGCTTGTTTCCCTTTGGATTAGGCACTTATCATATTAAACAGATAAAACACAAGAATTCAAATCTTTAGGGTAAAGGAGAATGAAGAAAAGAATGATTTGGGGTGGGGGGAATCTTATTTACTAGAGATTTAGTGTGGATAATTCAGAGCATTTTTATCAACTACTTTCATATCCAGCTGCTTCAGCTCTTCTTGTCATATTGCCTGTATAATATCATGGTAGAAATATTATTTCTAATATCCTTCAGTCTCCAGAACATATTTTCTTTGAATTTAGCAAAATGCCTTTCTTTTCTCTTCACCTATCTAATCACATATTTCAACAGTAATATTCATATGGATAGCATTGTGTATATTTGGTGAAGAAAATTTTGTAGAAGTAAAATATCACCACTTTTGTACTTGGCCCGTAACTCTAAATGTAAAGAACCTTCACACTGCCCGATTATGAGATTGCACTCGCTAACAACCTCTTTCTTGTTTTTTTTTCCTGAGTAATTTAGGAGTTTTGAATAATATGTCTTCATCCCTGACAATGTTACTATAAAAGTGAATCTTGACAATTGAGGAGGGAATACATGATAAGCCAAACTCTTAGGATACTAGTCATGTGAGCACACAGACTCAAAATTGTATATGTTTTCTCAAAGAAATGAGTGTGCAGATGAGATTGTATAAATTTCAATTTTCAGGAGTCTTGGAGTTTAGCTTTGACTGTGAGTAGGCAATCCTAGAGCCATTTGTATTTCTCCACGGACCTAGGGGCTTTAACTTGGGAAAGAAGAGCTTTGTATTTTGGTGTAATTGCACAGCAATCAGTCCATCAAGAGGATGTTCTTTTACCTTAGCGGAATGAAAGGGATATGGAAGTTTCTGTGTGAATGCAGGAGCAGTGGAGGCAGGAAAACAGAAACCCAAATAAGTCAGAATTGTCCAGTAACTTTTGGCCACAGCTCACATACCATCATATTTCATTTCCTTCTGGTGTTCTCAATTGCCATGTGTTCTGGTTTTTGCCTCTTCTGCCAAGTCAATTTGTCTCTCTCTATTCTCTGAATAAAATGAACTTTTCTCACCTTTTCTTCACTACTTCTTCCATATTTCAAGCATAGTTTTAATTAAGGTGGAAATATATAGAAATACCATATCTCTGATAGAAACTATGGGAAGAACAGCCCTCAAGACACAAGTGTTCTTGTCAATAAGCTTCAGAGACTGTCAGAAAAAAAGACTTAAAAAAAAAAAGATTGCTTTTATTTCTTCTTTAAATTTGATTTAAAATAGGAGATAAAGAGTTTCATTTAATAGCAGTAGAATTTATACTCCTGAAGTTTGAACTGGCTTTTAGAGTATAGTTTGTAATAGTGAATAATAAGGATAGCAACAATGTTTATTTTATTTTCTCTTACCACAAAAGGAAAGAGGATATGTATATTTCTGTGAGTGTACGTGTGTGCACACATGGGCATATGTGTGCCTATATCTGAGACATAATGAGAGAGATGGATAGAACCGATAGATATGAAAATATGCCTCAATAAGAGTTGCCTTCCAACCATCAATATGTTTGTGATCTCTGATTCTGAAATGATTTCAGAAGTCTGAAATTGGCAAATTTTGCCTTGCATTTCTCTCCTGCCTCTGTAAGCATTTCCTTCTTCCCCTTATTGCCCACAGAGTCTCTACTTCAGGCCCTATCTTTCCTGGCCATGCTAAACACTACAGAGTTCTGAAGTTTGCATTAACATTCGCCTTTCCACTGTCTGATCTATGATGTCCCTGTTTCCTAAGGCAAACATGTCCAATAAACTAAACTAGATTATAAAGTGCAAAGCACTGCAAGGAAATGAGATGGATCTAGATAGAATTGCTTAAATAGAAAACATAGTTTTCACCACCTGCCTAAATCATCACCAGAATTTCAGATGAGAAACCCTGGAATCTGTACTCAACAATAGCAACAACCCTGATGGTAAATTGTGTTGAATACAGTGAATGTACAAATAGGCCAAGAATGTGTCTGGGCTTGTTTGGAAGTGCAATATTACTAATTTGCATATTTTGCAAGTTATCACCGAGATTTGATGATTTGTCCAAGTAAAGTGCTTTAAAATATAAAAGTTTAATGGGTTCATAGTCCATTGTACTTTCTGACATTGCCTGTTGACACATCCTAGTACATTTTAATGCTTTTTCACACTTGACATGGCACTACTGTACGGTAATTAAGTTCCCATAAATATGTTCAGTAATGATTGCTATTTAAACTGATTAGCCATTGATTAGTTCATATCAATTCAATGACAACTCAGCTTCTCAAATTAAACAAGCCAACAACATTATGACAGTCTTAACATATATCATTTAATTTGAAATAGAAGAGTAAGAAAAAACTAGGAAAATATGCTTCGCATTGATAACTGTAAATTCATTTTTAATAACTGTTGAGTTTTACACAATGTGTGTACTTAGGTTTCCTTACATCACCAGGGGCGGGGCAAGCAGGATTCATGTGAAAAGTACTCAATTTACAAAATGTCTCTTGGAACCCTGAAATAAATGGTAAAATAAATCTGAAAGGCTTCTCTCAGACTCAGATTTACTTCTCAGGATATTTACTTCAGTTAAGTGGATCAAATCAGTTTATAGTATTTAACATGTAAAAACCCCTAAGATAATAATAAAGGAAATTATTCTGCCTGAAAGCATTCCTTAACTACCTCGCTCCACTCTTCAGAATTCTCTAAAAATGTTTCTTTCCCTCAAGTTTCTATATAACCTTGTGAATAATATCTATACTACACAGCCTGGCATTTGGAGACCCACATATTTGATTTTCTGACCTTGCCATCTACTCCTATCCATTAGCTCTCCTCCAGAGGATGTCATCTACTTACTCGGCCAAACAAAAACTTCTCAGAATCTGCTGCACAACTTGCTCTAGTCACTGATTCCTTTGTTCTTTCTGTAAAATAAATATTGTTCGGATTTGTATCTTTCTGTGCCATTTCTTTCTCCCTATCCTTCCTCCACATTAAACTGTAAATCATTCAAAGACAATTCCCTTCCACCCCAATTGCCACAAATGATCACACATATTTTATGCTGCATAACACTAGGGGACCCCATTCACAATGACTGTGAGGTGAACAGTGACCCCTGGAAATGTGCCTGCTTCCACCGACTTTGTAACTTGTAACATAACAAATGGCTAAACAAACATTGGACACACATCTGGCTCTAGGAATTAAACTTTCACATCATTTTTAGAAAGCAGAGATAGAAGAAAAGGGGGATGCTGACTCCTTCTGCATGTGTATCTGCCAATGTCAAAGAATTTTCTCATATCTCTATGTCCATTTGCTCTGTTTCAAGTGTTGCAGTGGTAAGCCTGGTTGATGAGCCCCAACAGAGAGTTTAGTGATGAGATCTTCCCCTTGATCCAGGAGAAGGATTTTGCAACTGGATGCTTGCCATCAGTCATCAACCGTCTTAGTTTCCTATGGCTGCCAAAACAAAGTACCATAAACTGGGTGGTTTTGACAAAAGGAATTCATTGTATCACAGTTTCAGAGGAAAGAAGTCTGAAATTAAGGTGAATGCAGGGTCATGGTCCCTCTGAAGTCACCGGGAAAAATCTGCTCCATCCCTCTCTCCCAGCCTTTGGCAGGGGCGACAATCCTAAGTGTTTCTTGGCTTGTGATATAACTCGATCTCTGCCTCTGTTGTTACATGGCCATCTTCTCTTTCTGTATCTCCTCTCCCCTTCTTATTAGGACTCAGGTCATCTTGGATTAAGAGTATCCTAATCCAGTTTTACAGCATTTTCACTTACCTAATTCCATCTGTAATGTCCTTATTTCCAAAAAGGGTCACATTCTGAGGTACTGGGGATTAGAACATCAACATATATACCGGGAGACACAATTCAACCCATAAAATTTCCTCCTATAATTATTACTGTGATTTCCCTCACCTTCATACAATCCTCTTTGACATTGCTGACAACCTCATATCAACCAATTTTGTTTGTTATTGTTGTTTTTGTGAAACACACACTTAATTTCTCAATTCTAATGCTCCTGATATAAAGCTCAGGAATCATTTTGAAATGGTTTTGTGTTTTGGCATTTATGACATTGTATGGCATATATTTACTCATTTTCCCCTAATTCCTCAATCAGCCCTTCCTCTGCTCTTTATTTATCCTTTTTCTGGATTATCTCCTCTTTTTGTTCCTCCAATGATCATCTTTAAGATTCATATCTCCACCTTCTGTTTTTCTCTCTACACTCTGTCTCAAACAACTTATCCAATTTTTATATTCCCTGGTCATCTCTTTGTGGATGATGGACACTAATATATATTTATTTTTGTATCCCTTACCCTTAGTCAAGCTTCATAACCCCATTTCCAATATCTGACTACATAAGATCAATGGGATATATTGCTACCCAATCAAATGGATTTGGATAGCAAATCCATTTGAGTGGATTATTCCTTCCTTCTCTATATTTGTTAATGTATAACTAGTCTCCCTTTCAGCAAAGATTGAAACCTTGAAGCTATCTTTTTTATGTCCTTCTACTTATCTCTCCCATTTGTAAATACATCAGTAATCAAGGCATGCTAATAATTCCTTTAAAATTGCTTCTTGTATCTGGCACTTTCTTTTCTTTTGTACTACTACCATAGTGCAGACCCTTATAATCTCACATCTGGATTCAGACTAAGTTCCAAGGACCATTTAATAAGCACCTGCTGAGTTCTAAACCCTGCTAGCTACTTTCACAGATGTGGAATGTTTCTTTAGAGTTTCTCCATTCCAAGTTTTCCTAAATTCAACAAAAATTTTAATTAATCTAGAAAGATTAATATCCCTAAATATTAATTTGGTCATCGCTTTTTTTCCCCTGGAAAAAAATCCTTCCAGTGGCTCGTTCAAAGGCACACAACTATATTTTCCCACTTTTCAACATTAACACTGCTCCATTGAAGTGACATCTTTGCTCATTGCATTTTAGACTGCGATAAATTGGAAAGACGGCCACAGAGTATTCTCATCCCCATTCAAAAGCCCTTTTGCCACATGACTTTGTAGCATTCCAATTAGAAGGCTGTGTCTAAGGCTCCACTTAGTCATGTGACTAGCTTTGACCAATGGGACAATAGCAAATATGACCCAAGAAGATTTAAAAAGTGGTTTTGCATTAGGACTTGCCCACTCTTGCTACACTTGAAACCCTGAGAACACCATGTAAATGAGCCCAAGCTAGCCTGATGGGGAAGAATCCTAGCTGACAAGAGACAATCATGAGATGTGTGAATAAGGCCATCCTAGATTACCAGCTACCAGTCAAACCATTACCTGTCCAAAGATGCATGAGAGAACCTAGCAGAAATCAGCAGAGCTGGCCTGTATCAGAACAACCA